>JAYKKT010000086.1:18507500-18600719 GCA_036023115.1 Brasenia schreberi | reverse complement strand
ACCATCTTAAATGATGTTCTCTCATTTTGTCCTCTATTGGGACCACTCCCGACAATTTGTTTCTAATAACCTCATTATGTATATGGTCTTTCCTTGTGTGAACACTCATCCATCTCAACATCTTCATTTATGCTACAGACATCTTTTGTAAATGTTGATGATTAATTGTCCAACACTCACAACTATAAAACATAGCAGGTTTAATTGTTGCTCTATAATATTTACATATCTTGTTATACTATTTAGCATCTGAAAATTCTTGATCATGTATAAATGTCGTGATATGTCTGCGTTTTTAGTACTTTATAAGTTTTTCTCATAAACAGTGAAAGCATGGCACCATTTCCGAAACATGTGACATGCAGCATACACATGCACATGCACAAGCACTCTATGACAATCACACGCTCACACGCACAAATGGAGTAGGGATGTCATGTCAATCAATTCAACCATCCAAATATGGGTGAATCAGTGAGTTAGCCCATGTACGACATGCACCTGATCGCAAAAGGTGGGCAGGTCATGACCTAACAAGACCCAGCATGTCAATCAACTGAATTTTTTACCAGATTCGGTTAAGCTAAGCTAATGCACAACATTATGATCGTAAAGGTGAGTAGGTCAAAACCCAAGACGGTGCAGAATCCACAAAATTAAATTGTGCAACCAGCTATGGATGAAGGAACAACTATAGACCAAATGGTATGCTAACTACTTCATAATTCATTTGTATTAAAGGGATCACCCTTGCATGGCCGGTCTCAAGCTAGGATAAAGGAGGGTTGTGTTAGGCTTTCGACATCCAGCGTAAAACTTGGTCGGATTTTTATACCATGGATTATACAAATTATGAGCATTGCGTTGGGGCATTCCCTCTTAGTGACACTACGAAACCCGAATGCATTGGAAAGTAAGCAAGGGCCTCTACATTTTTGCCCAGATGTAGTGGATCAACTACAAAGAGGGTTCTCACATGATGGATGGGTGTTGGTAAAGAAGTTAGTCCCGCTACATTATCGCCCGAATGTAGTGAACAAATTGCACGAAGGGTCTCCGCATTTTTCATATGGACGTATGCGGGGGGTAAGGAAGCTAGTACTAGATAATAAGATTTGTATTGGTTCTTAGAAATTTTGAATATTGGAATATTGTGCAGTACACTAATGAAGGTGGTAGATACTATGATTCGGAGAAAGATTCATATCCTATGTTTACAAGAGACAAAGTGGGTTGGAGAAAAAGCAAAAGAGATTGATACACATTTCAAATTATGGTATTCAAGAAAGAAAAATGGTCAAAACGGAGTTGGTATTATAATAAATAAAGATTTAAAGGATAGTGTAGTAGACATACAACGATATGGTGATTGAATCATAACGTTGAAATTAGTGCTAGGAGTAGAGGTTTTGAATATAGTTTGTGCTTATGCATACTATGTAGGACTAGAAGATAGTATATAGATGGTTTTTTGGGAAGAGTTGGATAAGTTGATTCAAAGAATTCCATAAAGAAATATATTTGTTTAGGAGGAGACTTAAATGAACATGTCGATAAAGAGGCATTAGGATATCAAGGTATTCATGGAAACTTTGGTTTTGGGATATAAATGAGGAAGGTAGAGAGATTTTAAATTTTGTTATGGCATTTGATCTTTTTATAGTCAATACAATCTTCAAAAAACGAGATGAACATTTAATTACTTATAAGAGTGGCTTATCACAAACACAAATTGATTATTTTATTTTAGAAAAAAGATAGATCGTGTTATAAAGATTGTAAGGTAATTCTAAGAGAAATTTTAACCACCCAATATCGACTTTTAATTATGGATTTACAGATAAAAATGTTGACAAAGAAGAAAAGAGTGCATCGAACTATTCGGACTAAATGGTGGAACCTCAAAAGTGAGAAAGAAGGTGTATTTAAACAAAAAGTCCTTCACGAACATGTTTTGAATTATGTTGGTACACTTTCTGATATGTAGAATAATATGGCTATACAAATTAGGAAAGTGGAGAAGGATGTGTTATGTGAATCTAAGGTAGGTGTACCGACGCAAAAAGAAGCTTGGTGGTTGAGTGAAGTGGTATAAGATAAAATCAAGGCAAAGAGGGCATGTTACAAATTATATTATGCTAAAAAGACTAGTGAAACTTTAGAGGCTTATAAGAAAGCAAAGAAAGAAGTGAAAAAGACTGTCAGTGAAGAAAAAATTAAAATTTGAGAGGATTTATATAAAAAAACTCAACTCAAAAGAGGGTAAAAGAGATATTTTTAAGATAGCTAGGTCTAGAGATAAGAAAACTAAGGATCTTAATTTTGTTAGATGTATAAAAGACGAGGATGAGAAAATTTTAGTGGTAAATGATGATATACAAAATAGATGAGAAAACTATTTTTATAAGCTTTTTAATGAAAATAAAAATGTTAGTATTAGCTTAGGAGAGTTAGTCAAATCAAAAAAGTATTTAAGCCACAATTTATACCGATGTATTCAAAAGAATAAAGTCAAAGAAGCTCTTAAACACATCAAGGGTGATAAATCTGTAGGACCAGACAATATTCCTATAGAAGTTTGGAAAATCCTAGGACAAACAAGTGTTATCCGTATTGCACCGTATCGTATGGTACGGTACGTATCATGGGAAGTTACGATATGATAGAGTAACCTATATCGTATGATAAAGTTATCGTGTTGTATTGTATGATACGATACGACACGACACCGTATCGTATGATATGGCCCGTGTCGCTCGTATCATACGCCCAAAAAAGAACAAAAAAAAATCAGGTTTCTGGCCTCTCTTCACTTCTCTCCAAGGCATCTGTTTGGGATTGCAAGCTGTGTATGTAACATGAAAATTAAGGTTTATAATTTTATTTATTGAATAAGAATAATTTATTAACAAATAAAAATTGTGACAAAATCATTTCCCTTTCTGTTGCCAACTTTTAGGTATATTTCAGTTACCAATTTCTAATTTCATAAAATCGCAAACAACGAAGAACAATTTGGTTGTCTCGATTCGTTGAGTGGACATTTCTCAACTTCATTATTTTAGGGTTCACCTTATATGACTTCCATTGAGTTGAACATGATCAACGTGTGTGAGGCTTAACTCAGTCTGTGAAGTGAGAAATGGAACTCAAGCATTAGTTAAAAAGCTAGTCTCCAGTAAGAGAAAAAGAGAAAATCATCAAGTAACATCACATCATTGAGGTGTCATAGACTCAATAATCAAAGAAATGGAGCTCAGCGTTTTACTCACATATGAAAATTAGCAAATATGACAACTACATGTACAAAGATAGCAATTTGTTAATTTTGATATATTACATGAGTAGATTATGGAAGATAATGAAGAAAATGCACTCCTAACCGAAGAAGGCATTACATGGATTAATTTGAAAGGAGTGCAACAACATCATGAAGGAGACGAAGATTTTGATTTTGAAGCAAAAGGTGATGAGAAACTATGAATCTTCATCAAGGAGACAATGAAGATTATTTAGTTAATGATCCTGATACAAATTTACAATATGTAAAATGTAAATGTATTTCATTTTTTGCTTCAAAATATGTAAATTTGGATGCAATTATTCAATGTTGAATGCTCAATATGTATTAAACTTTATATTATATGAATTCAAAGCAATTACCAGATTTTTCCTGATTTTTTTGGATTTTTTTCGGATTTTTACTAATTTTTCTTGATTTTTTAAATATTTTTCTATTTTTTTAATATTAAAGTACGATATGATACAATACGATACGCGTCAGACAATACTGGGACAAACTCACAACACTATTTAATGAAATATGGAGAAACCAAAAGATGCTCGAGGAACGAAGAGCGAGTACACTTATACCCATATACAAGAACAAGGGACACATTCATAATTGTCCAAATTATCGGGGTATCAAGTTAATTATGGGAAAGAATTATCGAATGTAGGTTAAGATAAGTATCAAGTACAAAATAGAACCAATTTGGATTCATGACATGAAGATCTACTATTGAAACTATTCACCTTTTGAAACATCTTATGAACATTTTAGAGCAAAAAAGAAAGACCTTACCAAGAGATGTTCTTTGGAGAACCTTAGAAAAAAGAGGTATCACATTAAAGCGATTCACCTTTTGAGACATCTTATGAACATTTTACAGAAAAAACAAAGACCTTCACATGATATTTATTGATCTAGAAAAACTTATGATAGGGTACCAAGGGATGTTCTTCGAAGAACCTTGAAAAAAAGAAGTAACACATCGATATACATTAACCTTATAAGAGACATGTACGATGGCACAAAAACATGTGTGAGGACTCACGAAGGAATGACAACTACTTTAAAGTTAATATTACATCAAGGATCAACTTTAAGTCCATACTTATTTATAATGGTGATTGATGAGTTAACAAAACATATTCAAGATGATGTACCTTGGTGTATGTTAATTGAAGATGATATTGTGTTAGTGTAGGAGTCTAAGGAAAAAGTTAATAGAAAATTAGAACTGTGGAGAAAAACATTAGAAAGTAAAGGTTTCCGACTTAGTAGAACAAAGACATAATATATGGAATGGCACACATTACATCCCCAAAAGGAAAGTTTTAAATACTTAGGATCAATTTTTCAGAGTAATGGAAGAATTGATTGAGATGTTACGCATCGCATTAATGCAGGTTGGTTAAAATAGAGAGGAGCATCAGGTATTCTTTATGACATTAAGATACCATTAAAGGTAAAAGGTAAATATTATAGAGCAATAATTAGACATGTCATATTTTATGGTTATGAGTGTTGGGTAGTTAATCATCAATATATACAAAAGATGTCGGTGGCAGAAATGAAGATGTTGAGATGGATGAGTGGTCACACAAGGAAAGATCATATACATAATGAGGTTATTAGAAACAAATTGGGAGTAGCACCAATAGAGGACAAAATGAGAGAACATCGCTTAAGATGGTTTGGAAATGTAGAAAGACGACCCAAGGATGCTCATGTAAGAAGATACGAAAAACTAGATTGTGAAAATATTAAAAGAAGAAGAGGACGACCACAAAAGTGTTGGAAAGAAACAATAAAGAATGATCTAGTTTATATTGAGTTAACTGCTAGCATGGCACATTATAGGGCTGTGGAAACAAAGAATTCATGTAGCTGACCCCATTTAGTATGAGGCTTAGTTGTCGTAGTTGTTGTAAAGCCTACTAGATCTAGTTTAGGTCAGGCTGGGATAATTCTGTATAACCCACCTCACCCCACCCACCCGAAAAAAGAAAATCAAAAAGAAGGAAAACAAGCACATACCTTAACTGGTGTTGGACGATCAGGGCTTGGTGAGAGTATATGTTCTCCAAGCACAAAATTTTGAAGACGCCACACATATGCCCGAGGTGTATCCATGTGGCAGGTAACAACATTACACCAGTCGCGCTCACGGATTTCAGCTACGTCCGAATTTTTTGGCATAAGAAGTTAAGACAGAAAATAAGTTCACATAATTTTGCTCTTCTACTAGATTACCAAATTTAAACCATGGTTAAGTCAACAACAAGCATCATGAAACATGGCATGAGATTACTTGGTGGCTGACAATATGAAGGGCTATAAGTTAAAATCCTTCAGATTTTACATAGCCTGAAAATATTACATGTATAAGTTAGAATGGAAGACAAGAAGGTTGGATGTTGGCAAATTCCAAGTCTAAAGAAAAGCAGATGCATAAGAAGAAAAATGTACACTATCTGGCAAGCTGGTATAAAAGTTCCTTGACAAATGAGAAAAGAAAAAAGTGAAAGTAAAGGACTCAGATGCTGGACCAAATACAGATAACCTTGGTTATATAAATCCAGAATGATACAAATGTCAAAAGAACCATACCACAATCAAATGAAATGACTGGATTTAATTTGATTTCTTCTTCCTGAAAATAACAGAAACGTTGGTGCTAAGCAACATGACGGAAGAGAACCAACAACCTGACCAAGGACAATAAACAAATGAAATTACTTCATGATTGTTCATGAGCCAAATCAGGGTTTCAATGAATCCCCACCACACCTCACCGTTCAGGGTCCTAACTTTGAACATGATAGTAGATTAGGCCTTTGATCTGTACATTTCAACTAGATAATGCTGTTGATGAATCCACTAACACCTGCTCAGATCAGGATCATGAAAGATATATATACAAAGAGGAGATTTTACGTTTTACACTGTTGAATAATGTGTGCAAAAAAAACAGCCGTACCTTTCGAGCTTATTAAACCCAATAAATACATTATACATTCCGTGGGGTTTGGGCATTTGTAAATATCTATGATTAGGATGTCCTAAATGAAGCACGGGAGTCCCAAAGTATTAGAACATTGCACTGGAGTATACATGACATTTTTCCTAGTGATGCACACACACTATGTATATATATAGAGAGAGTCCGTTATAAATACAATGGTCATCTTTTTTCTTACTCAAACCCTATTGCCCCCCCCCCCCCTCATGCTGCAGCGGGTGGCCCAACACATGATATCTGGCGATGAGAGTGGGAACTCCTTCAAGAGTCCCAACAAGGGTGCAAGTGACATAGGAGGTGACAGTGACAGCAGGATTCACAACAGTAAGGTGGAAGGAAAATCCAAATTTGAGATGAATAAAGATTGGTTTTATCTGTGGTTGATGGTCGGCAGCAAATTGAGAGTGGGATGGTGGTAGAGTGATGTGCTTCAAAGAAAAGGTAGTGATGGATAAAGATGGCCAAGACAACCTTCGACAAGTGGAACAAGAAAGCGAGAAAAGGGAGATGGCTGTAAAGTAGGTTTAAATGACAAAAGCGACCAATGTGCGGGTAAAGTGTCATTCTTACTGTATAACACTAAAACTAACACTAAAAGAGATATTAACTAAAGAACTTTAGATGTAGTTAATATATACAACATGCTTAGGCCATAAAATCATGTCAAATTGATCAAGTCCTAGGCAAACATGACCCACAAAGGCTAAGCTAACCACTTGATCAAATCTAATTTTGCTAGCAAGTGCCCTATGCATGGGGATAAATGCCTTTCTTTATGTGGACTGATTTTACTTTTTATTTTCAATGGAGAAAAGGTTTGTTTTCTTTGCAAATTGACATTTACATGTATATGTTTCTTTTTCTGCTCACTCATGAGCTGATTTTACTCAATAATGTAAGGTTTTCTACAAAACATCTGAGTTTGACTTCATTCTTGATCATATTCCATATAGTATACTAGATATTTTCTGTCTTGACATTGTTTTCCCAATTATTGTCTTCGTATTTATTACGCATTTAGCATGTTGGATAATACCATATGAAATCTTAATAAGTTGTTAACCAAATTCAAGTGGAATAACAGAATCGTCTCTTGAGAAACTTTACCATGTAAAATTATAGTTCTTATGAGAGTACTAGAGAAATTAGCCCCAAACACCATAACAGTATAACACGAGCTTCACTGTCGTTCAGAAAACAGTTGTCAGTTATAAGTATTCACAGCAAAAAAAAAGTTCTAAAAAAAAAGCTTCTTGTAAAATTTGCCTCTTCTTTTTTACTGACAACTTCATTCTGACCCCAACCAGAGCTTTAGGAATCAGTTCAGAGCTGTCTAGCAACTTTACAGAAAATTGTCCTTAGATGGATATTGCACAAAAGCCAACAATGGATTATGTTATGTGAAACCTTTGGTCCATGTCCTTACCTTCATCTTCAGTCTCTTAGCTCTCTTAGACACATGACGCTGAGAAAGC
Organism: Brasenia schreberi; assembly: GCA_036023115.1. Classification (NCBI taxonomy): domain Eukaryota; kingdom Viridiplantae; phylum Streptophyta; class Magnoliopsida; order Nymphaeales; family Cabombaceae; genus Brasenia; species Brasenia schreberi. The sequence goes on along the minus strand of JAYKKT010000086.1, from coordinate 18,592,936 downwards.
TCCCTGCATTGTTGGTCCTGCACCAAAATTATATTACCTGATTAATGGAAAGTTATGCCAGAGTTCCGCATTCCATATTAGCCCAAAAGAGTAGTGCAGAATCACCCAATAAATTATCAGAATGCACATGAAAAGGAACATATGGCAACAATCATATCAAAGTGCAAACTATGAGCTCCATCCACAGATCTTCAAACGATAATGTGAACAAATATTTTCCTTTTGTTACCCAGAAGAAGAGGAACCAAAAAGAAACAGAAAATAAAAGATAGAAGCCAAAAGAAGGGATGATGGATGGCCACTGCCACTGTTCCTCAAATGAAGAAGAAATCAGGTAGTAAAACCCTATTCTTTGGGTAACAGAGAAAGACAGTTGTAGCATCCCATCTCCGTTATCATAAAAGGATCTGGATAGCAAGCAACCACATCACTTTCTTTTACTGGTATTTCAGGGAAGTGCCTGTGCAGGGGTTAGAACGACCATTAGATAACTTCAAGGCTGCGAACAGGGCAAGAGAAACCCCTCTCCCCTCTGTCCATGCAAACACACACAAATAGAAAAGCAAGTAATGATAAATGAAATTGCAACCAAGAAACTTGTTTGAAGTAGTAAAGAATACATCTTTTGATGGAGGTAGAAAATAAGCTGTCTTCAGTTCTTGATATTTTTGTTAGTCTTTTCTCATGATAAATAAGATTTATTCCTGCTAAGCACCAAGAAGAATTGCACTACTTGTGTCTCTCTCTCATACGTATGAAGATGGATAGTGGATGATCATGACAAATCACGGTTCCACCTTTTCTTTGTTTTCATTCTCAGCGGCTGCTTTTAGTTGCTAAAATATGTAGATGATGTTCCGGTAAAGTGCAATAGCACATCAATCTTTACTCTTCTGGTTGGCATACTCTTGTGCATATCATCAAGCATTCTCTGGCTCTTCTGATGCTGAAGTATAGCATGTTGGATCCTTATAGCATATTGGGTTCCTGTGGCGTTCTCTTGTGCATTTCATCAATGCTCAGTTGGTTAGAGAGCTCATTTGGTAAGAGAGAGGTGTTGAGTTCAAATCACAATGTATGCCACCTTTCTTCTTGATACATTTGGTGCACCACCTTGGTGATTTTTAATAAACTTATTTGTTAAAAAATTTAAGGGAAGTGCACCATGGTTGTTCATCTTGCACTTTTGCGTACATGGGCATAACATGATTGTGCCAGTTCATGTTCATTCCTTATTTGTAGAGTTAATCATTCATAAATTGTTAATAATAGCTGGATATGGTAAGATTATTTTAGCAACTAAAGCTAATTGCTAGTGTCCTAGAATTATGGATTTACCACATACACTTAGTTTTGGTAGATTCTTAACTTTGTGTTGTTTTTGCTGAGATTTTCTGAGACAGATGGCTTTTTCCCAAAATCTTTATAGATTTTGCCAGGTTGAAATGATCAAGACTAACATATTTAACAATAGTCACAATGATATCCAGTGACAGAAAGTGAATGAACAAAAACTATCATAGTAGGCAAGAAAAGCACCGACTGAGATTACGCAGAACTGGAATGTTTCAGACATGAATTGTTAAGGAAAGCTTTGTAATGAAAGTCTGGGTCGTGTAGATACATATTCATGTCACTTTGAGTCCTATGTCATCTTAGAAATAGTTAATACTTACTAGGGGTAGATTAGGAAATTAAGTTAGATAGGGTATTAATAGGTGATTAGGGTTTAGTTAGAAAAAGAAGAAAAGGTGCAGGGCGGCAGCACAAGTGGGCCGACTTCCAGCTCTTGGGCATATTGGAGGAATGCCTCCAATTTGCGGTATTTTGTAAGTGATTTCTATTGGATTAATAAATATTTTTCATGCTAACACGGTATCAGAGCCTGTTTGGCATTTTTTTTGTGATTTGACTGAAGACAATCAGTAAAAAACGTGTTTTATAGAAGCACTTGGACAGAAATTCGATTTTGGGTTATTCAATCAACGTGAATCTACTATTGAATCCTTGAAGACTTAACAATACACATTGTGAATCTGATTATTTCAGAGATTCGATTTGTGCATCGGATTATTTCAGATTTTTTTAGAAAGAGTGAAGTTAAGAAAAATCAGGTGGAGCATATTGATCTATTGATCAATAGTGAATCATTTTTTTGGTAAAATCAAGTGAATAGTTGATATTGATTCAATCGGTTGGCCCATATTGGATTATTTGTTGCATCACGTGGACTGCTTCAAGTCGTCTTTAAATATATATTGATTGACTTGCCCCATTCAAGAGACTTCCTTGTTTGAAATCAGTGTGTGTGACTGATACGTATGTCAAAAAACTAAATTTTTTTGGGTATCTTCATTGCAAGGATATAACTTTCAGCCTCTACTTTTTATGCATTGAAGAAGACCTCTTCCACATCTGATTTGCCAACGTACTAGATTCAGATTTCAGACTTGATTAAGTTGTGTTTCAGATTTTCTGATCAATGACTGGCAAAGGTAAAGGTATTGACAGTTCCTTTAATACACGCGAACAATCTGGTTTATTAGACAAAACAAAAAATCTTCAGATTACAACAACTAAACTAAATCGTCGAAATTATATGGAATGGGCAAGATCTGTGGAACTTGCGATTGTAGCAAGGGGGAGATGAGCACATTTAATGGGTCATATTCCAATTCCAGAGCCCCATGACATTCTTTATCCTACTTGGAAAAGAGAAGATGCATTGATATCATCTTGGTTGCTACAGTCTATGATTCCATCTATTGCTAAAACTTTTATATTCTTAGAATCTGCTTATGAGATTTGGTGTGCAGTAGCTGAGGCTTATTCCCGAAAAAAGAATGTTGCAAAAGAATATGAGATAATGGAAAGAATCAAAAAGTGCAAACAAGCCAATCGGTCTATCAGTGAATATTATGTTGATCTTTGAGGACTTTGAGATGAACTACTCTACTATACGAATATCAAGTGTTCTGCTTGTTATAATGAAAGAAACACTAAGATTGAAAAGAAGAAAGTATTTGATTTGTTGTGGGGTATGAATCCAGAATTTGAATAAGTAAAACTGAATATCTTAAGCAGAGAAGAGCTTCCTTCCTTGGGTACTGTTTACTCTTTATTAATCAGAGAAGAAGGTCATAGGAATCTTGAGAAAGATCATATTATTAGTACAGATCAACATGTTCTTCAAGTAAGAGGAGACAATTCTCATTTTCGTGGCTGAGGGGGATACCAGAGTCGTGGACGTAGCCGTGGTAAATTTAATTCAGATCACAGAGAAAAACTTGTTTGCTCTCATTGTGGCAAATCGCGTCATACCAGAGATCATTGTTGGGAACTACATGATAAACCAGATTACTATAGAAATCGTACTACCTCAGTTCATTCTGCAGAAACTTCCACTCCCCGCACCGATGGAATTCAAGAGATTATAAAAAGAATAGAAGACTTGAACAACGATTCTCTGGAAAATCCTCTTCTCCCTCCACCCAAGCTACAGTGGCTTAGGCTAAACATACCGTAAAGGGTAACCACTCCTCTCCTTCTCGCTCTAAAACTTGGATAATTGATTCAGGGGCTACAGATCATATGGTAGGAGAATTATCTTATTTTTCAGCTTACAAGACTCTTAAAGATCAGGCACCAATTAAATTGGCAGATGGTTCTTTCACTTACATGATTGGACAGGGAAGTGTACCTATATGTATTTCAGATTTACCGTCAGTATATCATGTTCCCAGTTTTTCGATAAATCTTCTCTCAATGAGCTCTTTAACTCGTGCCTTGAATTGTTGTGTAACTTTTCATCCTACTAGTTGTGTATTTCAGGATATGAAGACGGAAAAAATCTTTGGACATGATAAATTACAGAAAGTATTATACATTCTTGAAAATCATTCTCAGCCTTAAACCTCTTACAGCATTTCAGCAACACCTGTTCAAGATGCAGATCTTCGTCTTTGGCATTATCGTCTCGGTCAATCTTCCAGTGTCAAAAATTCCATATGTTATTCTCAAACTTAGAGTCCAATCCAATAAATCTCAGTTTGAATGTGAAGTCTGTCAGCTTGGGAAACACCAAAGGGCATCTTATCCTTTAAGTGATTCTCGACGATCTCAACCTTTTGAACTTATTCACTCTGATGTATGGGGTCCAAGTCCAGTCAGCTCCTTGTTTGGTACTAAGTATTTTGTCTCTTTCATTAATGATTGTACTCGTCTTACAATCGTTTACTTAATTAAAACAAAGTCTGAAGTTTCCTCTATTTTTCCCCTTGTGCATAAATTTATTTGTACTCAATTCAATGCTTCTGTTAAAATTCTTCGATCTGATAATGGGGAGAATATATTGGGACTCAGTTAGAAAATTATTTACAAGCACAGGGAATTGTTCATCAGACTACATGTTCGTATACACCTCAGCAGAATGGTATTACTGAAAAGAAGAATCGTCATATTCTGGAAGTAGCCAGAACTCTTCTCCTTCAAAGTAATGTTTCAAAATTCTATTGGGGAGAAGTTGTCCTTATTGTTGTGTATCTTATAAATAGAATGCCCATTAATACCATTCAGAGGGAGAGTCCTATTCATAGTTGTGATAAAACATCCAAACCATTTCATCTCGTTCCTCGTATCTTTGGGTGTACCTGTTTTGTACATATCCCTCTTCCCAATCGTGATAAACTTGATGTCAAATCCAATAAGTGTATTTTTCTTGGCTATTCAAACTCTCAAAAGGGATACAAATGCTATGACCCACTGCTTAAAAAATTATATATTTTCATGGATGTCACTTTCTTTGAATTTACTCCTTATTACTCTCCTCCACGGAGTCCACTACAACTCCATCTTTTGTCCTTCCACTAGTTCCTAGTGAGGGGGAGTATAATGAGACAGTTGAACATCAGAGTGAGACAACACAACAATCAAAAGAGACTCTGACATACAAGAAAGGACAGCGGAAGATTGTGTACTCTCAAGAAGAATCATGTGCTGAAGAGATTTCCCCTGAATCAGATCCTCAAGTGCAAGTGGACAGTGACCTTGAGATTCCTATTGTTGTTCGCAAAGGTAAGTGTTCATATGCAAGATATCCAATTTCTAATTATGTTTCATATGCCCACGCTTCTCAGAGTTATCAAAACTTCATTCTGAATGCTGAAAAACATAAGATCCCTTGAAAGTTTGAAAAAGCAATCAAGTGCCCCTTATGAAAAAGCTGCAATTGAAGAAGAATTGAATGCACTGGTAAAAAACAATACATGGACCATCACACAGTTGCCTTCTGATAGGAATATTGTAGGATGCAAGTAGTTGTTTACTATTAAATATAAGGCAGATGAAACAGTGGAGAGATATAAAGCCAGATTGGTTGCTAAAGGATACAGTCAATCATATGGCATTGATTATACACAAACATTTGCACCCGTGGCTAAACGTACATCAATCAGAATACTTCTCAGCATGGTAGCAAACTTGGGATGGGATCTATGGCAATTGGATGTTAAAAACGCTTTTTTACAAAAAGATTTAAATGAAGAAGTGTACATGGAACTACCTTCAGGAATGACCAAAAATTTGTCATCTTCTAATAGAGTATGTAAACTTAATAAAGCAATATATGGGTTGAAACAGTCTCCAAGAGCTTGGTTTGATAAATTCAATAAAGTAGTGTGCAGTCTGGGATACAGCAGAAGTCTCAATGATCATACAATATTCTTTAAGAAAGGGACAAAAATATTTATTCTTGCTGTGTATGTTGATGATATTATTGTTACAGGAGATAACCTTGAAGAAATATCAAAGTTGAAAATGAATCTTCATAGATTATTTGATATTAAGGATTTGGGTAGGCTCCACTATTTCTTAGGCATAGAAGTCCTCTATTCCAACAAAGGTATCTTCTTAACTCAACGGAAATACCTAATGGATCTCCTTGAAGAAACTCAAATGCTTGAGTGCAAACTTAGTGATATTCCTATGGAGGTAAACCAGAAACTTTTTAACGGTGACAGTGAAGAGTTCAAAGATATCCATAAATATCAGATGCTAGTTGGTAAGCTCATATATTTGACTATTACTCGACCAGACATTACGTATGCAGTTGGGATTCTGAGCAGATATATGCACTCACCAACTAAAAATCATATGGATGCAGTATACAAAATTCTTCGGTATCTTAAATCAACTTCGGAAATGGGTTTACTCTATTCGAAATCATCAAATTTGGACATTTAACTTTAATTTGGACATTTAACTTTATTCTGATGCTGACTGGGCTGGTTCTTATGATGACAGGAAGTCAACTACAGGTTATGTTACTTTACTTGGTAGTAATATTATATTCTGAAAGAGTAAAAAACAGACAGTGGTTGCGAGATCTACTGTAGAAGCTTAATACAAAGCTATAGCACAAGCTATATGTGAAGGAAAATGGATATCTTCATTGATTAGAGAATTTGGTTATTTGCTTAACCATCCTATACCACTATATTGTGATAGCAATGCAGCAATTCAGATGGCATCAAATACAGTATATCATGAAAGGACCAAACATATAGAAATTGACTGCCACTTCATCAGAGAGAAGATATCTAATCAAGAATTCAAGTTGGAATTTGTTCAGTCTATCAAACATAGGACTGATTTCTTAACTAAAGCTACTACCAGCAGACAATTAAAGGAGGCATTATTCAAGTTGGGTGTCATTAACATTTTCCACCCAACTTAAGGGGGAGTGTTAAGGAAAGCTTTGTAATGAAAGTTTGGGTCGTGTAGATACATATTCATGTCACGTTGAGTCCTATGTCATCTTAGAAATAGTTAATACTTACTAGGGGAAAATTAAGTTAGATAGGGTATTAATAGGTGATTAGGGTTTAGTTAGAAAAAAGAAGAAAAGGTGCAGGGCGGCAGCACAAGTGGGCCAACTTCCAGCTCTTGGGCAGATGGGAGGAATGCTTCCAATCTGCGGTATTTTGTAAGTGATTTCTATTGGATTAATAAATATTTTTCATGCTAACATGAATAACTACACTCATCATATTGAGATGTTCTTTACATAGCCATAAGTAAAGAGACTTCTTTCCCAGTTAGCATGACAGCTATTTAATTGCCACTGAGAAAGCATAGGCACATACTCAAAACCTGTAAGAATAACAGAAAAGGTAAAATAAAAAAAAAAGCAGAGGGAATTCCCACCATGGAACACCTTTTGCGTTCAGAAATGAAGAAAGAATGAACCATTAAAATGCGTGGACCATGACAAAGACTGATATGGAAGAGGTAAATGCTTCCAAATAACAAATGAAAATAACTAATAAGACTGATAGACACAAAAAGTACACCTGAATGATTGAGAATAAACGGAATGCACGATCCTGACCAGCTGAAAGAATGTGTCTTCCATTGCTATAGAATCTAGAATCAAACAGAATTATTAGCGGGAAAAGAACTGCTAATTCAGGTGGTGTCCATTGCTACAGGAAACATCTTGCATATGAAATATTATGTCAAAACACTATATTATATATTATTTGATCCGTTTAGTCTACTCTCTCCTCAAATAACCTTACAGCCTTTACAACACAACCTATCTATTTTCATCAAAACAAAGTAGTCAAATTTGATTTTCAGCAAAACCCCTCTTGTAAGTAATCACATATTGTATTTACTATGGAGAGATCATAAGTCATAGCAAAATCAAGAATTTCCTTGATGTCTATTTCATTTCTCGAAACCATAGTTTCCATGAACATTTCTATACTCTGAAGCCTCTTTACCCACATGAACTTTATCTAATTGCTCATGTCTATTCCTTTTCCTAAATCATGATCAATATGCATGACATCGAAAGATGGCGGTCAAAACATAAACTTACTTAAGAGTCTCAAAGATCCCCTTTTCATATTTTTCAATATATTATTGATATCTATGAATGTGATGTGTGGCTTCATGGTATTAATAACATGTCCACCTGGAGAAATTTTAAGCTCACCAAGCACTATTACGTTGGCAATTGTATACTAGATCGATCACATAGCACGCACTTCAACAACGTAGAAAGAAAACAGCAATGTTGTACTATTATGTTACAAATTTTTCTAGCACGCTACACCGAATTCACTGTGATGAGGGTGCCGAATGGATCCTGCAAGGGATGTTAGCATTCCATGTGTGAATCCATACACAAGAAGTTTGCAGAGAATTCCAAAGGTGATGCTTAAATTACCCAAATTCAACATGGACCCCTGAATAGGTGCCTATGCCCAACTCTAACTTCCCTGTTGGTGTTTGAGTCCCACTGATACTAGATAACTTCATCATGTGTATGTATGTTCATTATCCATGCATTCAAATCATATTTATCATATTCTCACTAAACATCCAATAGCATATTGATTTATTCAGTTCCTTATATGTGTTTGATACAAGGTTTTAGGAAAACTAGACCTTGATTTTTTATGCTCTCATTTCTAAGTTTCGTTGCACATCAAAATGCGAAACCTATTATTGGCACATAATTGTAGTTCCATAGGTCCAATTTGAGTCAAAAGGATCATCATCATGGTAAAGGTGGGCCACAAGAATTGGACTCAAGAGGCTTTGCACTGAAACCAAGTGCCTCCTTCTCTATCATGTTGCCATCTCACATTAGAGAAAAACCCACCAATCACAAACCATGGTTCCTTGGAACCACAATTACAAGCTCATGTAAGCCTAGGCTTATAGTTCTAGTACCACGGGCCTGTGTGAGAGAGACAGAGAGAGGGTTAGGCATGTCCTTAGACAACTTAATAGCAATCTGTCCAGATTTATCTTAGAAAAATAACAAACAAAAAGGTGAAGTACTTTTGCTTAACCATAGAACAAGACGAAGCTACCTTTTTTGCCCTAAGGATACTTTCTGAAATATTTCACAGCAGAAAACTTAAGTTGAAACCGCTACTGCTAAATATCTATGTGGTTATTGCTACAGAAGTTAATGTCAATGAGCACCCACAACGACCTTGTCAAGAAAATTGGGTATCTTACATGAGCAGCTTGTAACCTTAAGTAGATTCTTCTCACCTTACGCACAAAGGAGGAGCACTATGACCACTTCGAAATCGCAGCAATCGACCCTCCCCATCACTTGTATCAAATATCCACATCTAGAAAGACATTGTAAAAGAGAAAAAACTTCAATTGGTACAACAACAACTAAGCCTTTTCCATACTAGATGGGGTCGGCTACATGAAGAAAAAAAACTTCAATTGGTAATAAACATAAATAAAGGTCAGCTGCTAAAAGCCAACAGAATTGTCGGGCAAAAAGAGAGTCCAACAGCCGGGATAGAAACCACTTTCAGATATATAATGTACCTATTCCACATATGGCCTATATAGTAATTAATAAAAGGTGAATCTGAGGATGTGATGCAACAGAACATGATTAGATTGGCATAAAATCATGACAATCAAACCAACAACTAGATGAGTTCTCTTCAAGAAGCAGATAATTGCCAGCTAGTGCATTATTCTTCAACGTGCCGTAGAGACCCAAAGACATTTAAAGTTAACCGCAGTTTGTGTTCAAAGAAACTACAAGAACCTCTCAGAGAACAACGCCCCTAAACCTAACCATTTTAGGGATCCAGCCTGTTTGGGACCAACCGGGTTAATCAATATAGACATATGTGCCTGGCCTGCCGGCCATTATTCTGGTAAGTCCAGCTAACATCCTTGTATCCCATCAGGCCTTGTGAGTGATAGCTCCTGCATGACTTCTACATCTTCACACCTTCATAGTGTTTTTAGTTTTTACCTCCACAAGTAAACCTGAAATATTACAAGAATGCAAACACACATTCCGTGTGTGCTGCAGGATATGTACATAGGGCATCTCTATCAGCATTCTCTGTAACATAGTGCCACCAGAAGAAATATCTGTCCAATAATTAAATTTTTCAAAGGAAGAAACTTCACACCCAGCAGAAGAATTCCAATCAGTTACTGCATTGTAGAATGGCCTCAATCATCACCCTAAGACATTCATGGTTAATGTTCTCTGCGTGCATGTCTAGAACAAGACCTTCATTGTTGCTCTTTATTCCTCAAGATTCATTAATCACTTAATATTTTCTGTACAGTACTACACAGCTCAGTAAAAGCCCCATGAATGCAGAGACTGAAGGTAGATCCACACTTAATTCGTTTGATATCCATATTTACCATGGAAAAAGAAAACATACTTCAGTGATGATCTTTAAAGAGCCTAAAATTATAGAAATTCTCTGGTGGTTCAATCCAAAAATAAAGAGTACAACAGGCTTGGAGACGGACTAGATTGCCATTTCACACATTTGAAAATGTACTGGAGTGACACTATCAATACTTAAACATAAACAGGAAATTTAGGGAGAACCAATTTGACATCAAGCTTTGTGTGAACATGAGGGGTGAAGCCTTATTTAGGCATACATTTTCACTGGCAGAGAAATGGGATACACATGTTGGCAAGTTTTGGCACTTAGGTTCTATGATTCTACAGAGCATAAGCAAATAACATTTTTTTTCCTTTTTGCATGATAAAGAAGAAGCACATACTTTTGCATGCACCACAAATAGCGAACCAGTACTTCAAGCAAAAGCATCAACAGAATAATATGCAGTTACAGAATAAAAGCTGGAAAATAATGAAAACAAAAAGAAGCAAATACTGCACAGCAACCAGCCTTTTGCATTTACAATCTGAATGTCACTCATCAGGAAGCATATTCAGATAAAATTTCAAAGTTGAGCTTGGAGTTTGAATCAAAACCTTCAGAAATCAATTTGAAGCATGCCCTCATATATGAGATGAATAAGAATCATTAATGAAGGTAAACAACTGCCATTTTTTGCATCAATTCGATAGAAGCACAAGGAAACCTTACTTTGATCGAATTATCTGAAGCAGAACTCATTAGGATGGGTTCATTAGCAAGGAAGTGCAAGGATGTTATCGTGCCATCATGTGCATCTCTTATGACGGATTGAAGTCCTTGCTTATCCAGATTCCATATACTGATAATACCAGATGATCCACCCGACGCAAGAAGAGGCTGCCCATCTAACAAACATAAGATAAATCGTCAATATTGGGATACAAGCAGCTCAATCAGATAAACAGAATTGGTGCAAACCCACAACACAAGGAAAGCATTATGAAGATGTCAAATTTTTCATCTAACAACAAAATATTTAGAAGAGGGTTATTTTTTGTGAGGAAATTTTGAAGGCCATAACGCAAGGTACCCACATAAAGTTATAAACAGGAATCACCATATTGCTCAATAATCTAATAATATGGATGTGACCTGAGTAGGAAGTTCCATCACAGCTTGAGCCGTCACCCTGTCATGGACTTCAAGTTGACTAGAAATAGAGTTTTGCAAGAGGCATTTAACCAGTCCATTCAATTCACCATGTTAAAGAAAGTACTATGCAGGGCCTAGATGCAGATCTCACAGAAAGGTGTACATGAACCCTAGGTGAAGCAGTCATCTAGCCATTACCCTACAAATATCTTGAAATGTAATTAAGTATACAAACAATAATCATGCATCTAAAGTTATTGTCACGATCCATGATCAAATGAGAGATGCGCTTAAGGTAGCCTGGCATATAGAAAGGCAGTCACAAGAAGCTCCAGTTAGAAAGTCTAAGAAATTAGATTGTGAACACTTCAAAAGTGACAGCAAGGTCCCAAAGGTCTTCAAAGAAAAAGATAAATTGTGATCTTGTTTTTTGGGTATTACATGCTAATGTGATACAATAGTGAGCACAATGACTACCAAAATCCATGCAGCTGATCTGCTAAGCATGACAGTTGGTAGCAACACCCCAGACATGCGCACCAGACCTCCAGAAAAGGTATAAGCAAGGGCATGGCATATGTGAGGCCCAAGTAGGGTTATGGTAACCAAGTCAAACTCTTCAAAAAACCGTAGACATATATATCTGTGCAACTTATTATAAAAAGAGCTGATGCAGCACAAATACATGTCATAAAGGGAACTAGTTTGAGATGGCCTGTCTGTTATACAAAAAATTGGATACCAGTTGAACAACAGGCTCGTTTATGAGTTTTACTTTGTTCAAAATGGTAAAACCTGTGTAGCAAAATCGTGCAGATAAAATGTTCAGCTATTGAGAACTATCTTAGGTGGACACTTGTAGCTACAAGAATATCAATGATATAGTAAACTTATGGAAACTAGATCAACCATATCACCAGAAGGCCAAATAGCAACCTTATGATGTGACTGGCACAAAATCAGATTAATGAAACCTTCATCACAACCATTCAGATATAGCTCCACAGTGTAATTGGAAACAAGTATCAGTATTGCAGGACTACCAGTCAGTACAGGTTTAAGGATTTACCAGTACAAAAAGACAAGGCCGTTACAGCACCTCTAGAAGAATGCGTGAATGCAACCACCTCATCATCATAACGTACATTGTGAACATGAACTTTCCCATCTGCACAACCTACTGCAACAACATCCAGAGCAGGTGATGATACACAACAATGCACGGGGGACCCCCATCCTTTAAACTCATATAGTTTCTTTTTTGTACTGATGTTCCAAAGTTGCAAGGGTCCTTTCTGACTTCCAATAATCACCTAGGTACCAGATATTCAAAAAAGAATTGATTTGAGACAGAATGGGCTACTATAGAGCAAAAGAAAGGATGAGATAGAGATGCAGTCGTTTCAAAATTATAAGAGAAAAAAAGCAATGGATGGCAAATCACCTTGTTAAGGTAAGTATCCGGGTGCATTATGCAGCTTGGGGCATAATTGTCCTCAAGCAAGATATGCCCAACCGGTTCCAGATTCTCTTCAACTCGCTTGAATACCCACATGAAAAGATTGCCCTTAAGATCTAGACTGTATATATGATCACCAAACAGCAGCAACGAAATGATCTTCTCAACATGCCTGCTCCATGTTGCCACCTGCAAACTTCCCAATATAAGAAATAAAAGAAACAATAACTAGAATTCTAAAGTAGTTGTGAAAAAACTTTTATAATATGAATTGATATAATAAGAAAAAGGTCCCCTTGGAGATAATACATATAGTATGAGTGCCTTTTCATAAGTTCACATATGGCAAAAAAGTGATCATAATACAGGACCACATTCTCAGGCAACCAATCTGCACTAACTATTCACATCCTGATCCCTAGAGGAAATATAGCCATTCGTGTTGCTTTTGATAACCAACATTTTGTTAAGCCTTTTCCCGTACTAGATAGGGTCAGTTACATGGATTCTTAATTTTCATAGAGCACAATCTTATGTCATGCTAACGGTTAACTCAACAAAAACTAGATCATTCTTTATTTTTTTCTTCCAATACTTTTATCGTCTCTTGTTTTCTTCTTCTTTTAACATTTTTCATTCAGTTTCTCACACCTTACTAGAGCTTTCTTTGGTCGCATTTCCACGTGTCCAAACCATCTTAAACAATTTTCTCTCGTTTTATCATTTATTAGTAGCACTTTTAATTTGTCTCTAATAAACTCATAACAGATGTGGTCCTTCCTTGTAGCATCTTCATTTATGCAAGAACATCTTTTACACATGCTAATAAGTTGGAATTTAGGTAGTAAGTTGTTTGCATGAATGGATTGATGCAACTATTTCTTCCATCTAATATCAATAATCCTACATGAGTACATAATAACTCTTTCTTCCATTAAAATTGCTCATGATAGTTTCTTTAGCCTTATTCATGGCTTCATAAAGATAGTTCATAGATGGTTTCTCCCTAAGTGACACAAACACTTCTAAGAGGTGGAGTGTCAACCTCGACACGGTACGACACCGACACCGTGTAGGTGTGGCATGGCAAAAAAATACAAAAAAAAATTATAACTCACGGTTTTGCCGTCTATAGTGTATTTATCATGAAGAACCCGATTAAAGAGGGAGTAATATGTGAAGACGATGAAAACGAAGCCTCTTAGTCGACTCGTGACCTTATCTCCCATGATGACCACCTGAGTTACCTCACCATAGTTTCCAAAATGCTCTTTCAGCTTGTCTTCCATCATCTCTCATGAAACTCCACAGATGAACATAGAAAAATATCTCAACGAAGACCTTCTTCACTTCCTTTTGTGTGGATATTCCACGCTTCAAAATCTGGTATCGATTTTAAAGTTCGGGTCTTTTTGGATAAAAGGGTCCGGATATGTGATGATTGATTTGTATATTATGATGAAATTAGTAGTTGTTTACCGTTTATGTGTTTTGCTTTAATATAAAGTTATGTACTTGCTATTGTCATATACTTATGTTAATTGATGTCTCACTTGTTGTAGCTTGAATATTATATATAATATATAATATTATATACCCTAGTTGTGTTACCTCGTATCCCATACCCACGCCCGTGTGACAGGTTTCTCCTCCCTATCATCAAATCTCAAAACCTTTATTTCTTCATCTATTATCAATAATCCTCCACACGAGTGCATAATAACTCTTTCTTCTATTAAAATTGCTCATGATAGTTTCTTTAGCCCTATTCATGGCTTCATAAAGATAACACAATGATGGTTTCTCCTCACTATCAACAAATCTCAAAACCTCTGTTTCTTCCATTTATTATCAATAATCCTCCACATGAGTACATAATAACTCTTTCTTTCATTAAAATTGCTCATGATAGCTTCTTTAACTCTATTCATGCCTTCATAAAGATAGCCCACAAATGGTTTCTCCTCGCTGTCAGTCAATCTGAAAACCTTAATCAAAGGGCATGTGGTCTTTAATAATCTAATACACGAGTTCCAAAATATATTCTTAAAGACTATTTATGAAATCTCATTAAGTTTTCTATTTCTCCTATTTTGAGGCAACCCTACAAACTATTATCACTCATCTGAGATAAACATTTTCTTTAAGGCTTGTTTGTGTTTAACAATGACTTATACTAACAAGAAATTAGTTACAAACCAAGTAACAGCCATACAAAGGAGCTATTTAGCATCAGTATATCTCCTCATCATACATAATACAAATGTATGGTCATAAATAAATTTAGTGATATCTTAACAACACTAAATTATTGCCTTTACCTCATCCATCTATCTAATATCCTCAAGGATGAGATCTAGATAATAGGTTGCACATGATTTCCCATAAAAAGTATCAAAACTCTCAACTAATTCCTTTGTCATTGCTTTATAGTTAGTTGCATTATTTGTAATTAATTAATATATATTTTCACGCCCAACCTCCAATATCACCTTATCAAATTCTAGCCTTAAAACCTCTATAGTATGGCACTCCTCAAAAATATCTAGTGATCTCAAAACTAAAAGTCTTTTAGGACAATAGACAAGGAAGTTTAATAAAGTCTTTCCTCGTCTATCTGTCCATTCGTCTACTATGATAGTACATCTTGTCTCCTTTCATGATTCTCTCAAAGTCGAACAATACTCTTGAACTTCAAGGATGGTCTTATCTAATAATTTTCCTCCCAACTTATATATTATGACATTTTATACCTTGGACCAATGTTAGCAATGGTATCTGTCATTGCTTCAAATGAAAAGAATTTGTTGCATTAAATGGAATGCATGCATCATAAAACCATCTCCACACTACAAAGTCTACTTGCTTATTTTGATGTCATAGCAACACGAATTTCATTACTAGGAGAAAAAAACTACTGCATGACATGATAAGATCTTCCTCTAGCTCTTCCTTTTCTACCACTTGCAACCTATTAAGCAATCCTCTTTTTCTTGGTTGGTGGTCAAGAACTATTGCTACCAACATTTGCCCTATCATCAATCACCATCACCAGATCTAACATCCTCTTCCTCAAACATTTTATATCTTCTTTTTTTATCTCTTCTAAACTATATTATTTATCATATGTAGAGATTGTCATTTAATGGCCTCTCACACTCTCCTAACTTTGTTCATGCAAAGAGCAATCTCTTTCCCAATCCCTTCTCAGAAAAATTACATTTGATTTTCAATATGTTCCCTCGATTGGAGTACCCCCATTGCCATGTCGGATTATCAGACCAAGACTGAGACTGTGAAACACCCTTCCTATAATCTTAATTTACTTCTTCTTAAATCTTAATAAACCTAAAAATAATGTAGAGATTGCCATTTAATGGCTTCTGACACCCTCATAACTTTGCTCATGCAAAGTGCAATCTCTTTTCCAGTCCCTTCTCAAAAAATTACATTTGATTTTCAATATATTCCCTCGATTAGAGTACCCCCATTGCCATGTCGGATCATCAGACCAAGATTGAGACTGCGAAACACCCCTTCCTACAATCTTAATTTGCTTCTTCTTAAATCTTAATAAACCTAAAAATAGAAGCACTTCATAAATTGCCAAAAACTTCATAAATCTCCAATCTTCACTTATAAACCACCAAAACACTCAAAGTGTGTCTCCCACTTCATAGATTGCCACAAAAACAACAAAAAGATATCCACTCATTTCATATATTATCATTCAAAAAAGAAAAAAATAACACAAGAAGATACAAAATACACATAAAAAGAGAAGAAAAAAAACTGATACCATAGCCATTGGATTGTCATTGTTATTGTCGCCAAAGTGATGGTGCCATTGGAGATGTTTCTCCCTAGCCGAAAGTCATCGTAGAGCATCTAGAGCACTCTAACAGAAGTCACAAACCCCATAGAAATTCAGGGTTTTGTTCGAGCGGAGGCATGTGTGTGTATGTAGGTGGGGGGGAAGGGGGGTAAAATAAATAGGGCATATACCTGTAACACCATGGTATATCGTATCATGGTTTCCCATGATATGATAAATTGTACCCATATTGTACGATATGGGACGATACAGATAAAACTGAAAGTGATACGTGTATCTCCTATGATTTTTCATACCTGCATAGGAATATGCTCTAGTCCTACAAATTTGCCAACCTTAACAAGTTTAAAAGCCTTTTTTATTTCATTCCTTTGAATCGGTCAGCAGAAATTAGTCAAATTACGGTTTATATACTCTTCTTAGTTGGTCAGCCCTCCTAAGTTAGTACCTATATTATCATTAAAAAGCATATGGAACTAACTTTTTATTTATTTTTATATTACCACTAGCCTTTTCATCATCATCTTTGAAGCAGGGGAAAAAAACACGAACAAGGGGGGCATAGTCGCATACAAACCCTTTGGCCACATAATTGATTATGTTGGCTGTTCATGCTGCATGAATATATGGCTTGTGCAGCCACATATGCAGCTTATATGCTACATAACATCATTTAGTGGTATTTCTGCCAAAAAAATGCTGATTAAGCACAAAGAATCATACACGCATCTAAAAAACATAGCTTATAAACATAAAATAACAGAAGCAAAAAATTTGAACTTTCACCAACTGACCTGATGACCTCGTCTGAAAACAGCTATTTCATTTCCAACTGCAGCAAATGTCAAATCACGATATGTTGCAAGAGATCGAATCTTTTTCGGCATTTGTGGTCCTGAAATTGCAGGCAACCAAACGAAACTGATGAGGTATGTCTATCCATTCTAAATAGTATAATAAAGTCAATTTTATGAAAGCATGAATATTGTTGAGCACCTCATACTAAACACATCTTTTGAGCCCTTTGAATATCTTGTACATTTACAGAATCTACTGAAACATTAAACATTTCTCTCTTCCATTCTGGATCTACCTAAAATCTTGTTAGTGTTGTCATCTTCTAATGTTTTTGCTTGTCTGTGTTTATTGTTTCCCCAGAGTCTCATTTTCCTCTACTTGACTGCATTCCTCTGATTTGTCTATAGTTCATCAAGCACAAGGAACCTTCACTAGAAGATCCTGCTTACGTTCATTATAGACAGAAAAGCTTTGGAGAAATAACATGTTTATGAGTTTGATTTTTTTTTCTGCACAACAGAACATTGCCTCATCAAGAGAGACAAGCAATACGTATTGGCCATGAAGAAGCATTTAAAGGAAAAATAAAAACTAAGTAGATATATATTTGTAAATGGCCAAGAACATCTGAAGGCAAAAAACAGACTTTTGTAAGATAATGCAACTCATTTGTAAAATAAACATGCTTAGAGGAGCTGACAGCTTACCAACGAAAACAAGTGTGAGCTTTGAACACTGCAAACAAAAGCAAACTGTTTCAGGTATGTGAGTAAGTACATAGAAACTTTGCTGAATTGACCAAAAACTTATTAATAATTAAATCTACCCAGCAAAGTTCTAAAGAGGGCAAGCTTTAAAGTAAACTGAGAAACTAAAGGGACGAAAGAAAATTACAGTTGAACTTGTATATGGAACTAAAATATATAATTACAACATATTATCACACCCTATCTCATAATAAAAGAACAACCAGATATTTCTACGTGAAACTATTTCTTGCTATGAACTCTATCAGAAAGAAGAAAAAAAATGAAAGTTCTGAACAATTTCACGACTAGGAAGACATCGATTAAGTCTTCTACCATCCAAATCAACGAACGTTTATGTCACCTGAAGAGTTCAAAATGAAAATTCGCAATCAAAAGCAAAGGGAAAACATTTCATGTAGTATCATCAGTTAACTAAATTCATAAGGTAAGCAGGACGAAATAAAAGAGAAGAGAGAAACCGACGTTGTAGGTCTGCCAAGCCTTGCCAATGCTAACGGTGACGAAGGTTTCCATTCCCAATCTCTGCACGGAAAACGGGACGCCGGTCGTGATGTAGCCGATGGCTCGGAAGGGTTCGAAAATTCCCATATTCGTTAACTGTCCGGATGAACCGAAGCCGAAGAATGAAGAATTTTCAGAAGCAATTCGGTGGAGAAGAGAGCGCGAACGATGTTGGAAAACCCAAGTAAAACCCTAGTGAGTCGGGTATGGACTAAATCGTGCTAGAATTAGGAATTCGGGTTGGTCTTTAACTCCAGATTGATTCTAGTTTTGTTTGGGTATGGATCAAGTCATGGGTTTGATTGGTGTTTGAATCCATTTAACTAGTTTATGGGCCTTATGTAGAGGTATGCTTCGGTTGTTTTAGTTCAATAACCGAGCCAAACCAAAATTAATCGAAAATCCGTATTATCTCTAAATTTAGAAAGTGAAATGGAACCAAATTGTAAGGTAATGAAACTGAATTATTTCGATAAGTTTGATTCAATTATTTGTTTTTAAAGTTGTCATGCTCCAGTTTTGGAATCATCCAATGACTTTGAATTCACGACTGATACTAAGTCGCACATGAACTAACAAGTCTTTCATCAAGGAGGAAGTGGTTGAACATAAGCTTAATAATGATGATTTAGAGAAGTACTAATAAGAAAACTTGAGAGTAAATAAGAAACAAAATAATATTATATTGATAACAGAAAAGGTGTGTAACTCATGGCACACTTATAACTCAAATGTGGAACTATTATTGAGTACCAAAAGAAAGAGTAACGCCTCACTATAGCAAGGTCAAAGGCTAAAAGTACTAGAGTTGGTAGGTGGGTCACATGCATATGCCTAGTTACATAACTATGGTGCAAAAATTTTACAGTGGAGGGTCTTTGAGTCACATTATCTTTTGCTTAAATACTTAACGACTTCGATAAGCTTTATAGTGATGGTATTTCATCTCTTGGAGCTTCGGTGCATTTTATGCTTTTCTATTCACTATACCTTCATCCTCTAGAGTCTTTTGTCCTTTAGGGTGCAGATGCTAGTAATAGGTACAACTTGCACATTCCATGTCCATATGATAAACCTTACGTTTGCTCGCATGAAAGGCAGTGTGCAATCGGTTAAGGACCATCATTCTTCTAGAACATGGTAGCATGTTGCTTAACGATGATGTCATCGCACCACTTCTAGTAGATCCACTTCTTCATGGACGTCATTATCTTCACACATGGAACAGTTAAGCAAAATCACATTTCTCATGTTGATTAGTGCAGAAGTTGTGTTTAGTTGACAACATTTTAAACTGTTGTGCAGTAGTCCCTTATGCCTCCAACTATTATATAAGTCATTCACTGATATGCAACTTACCTTGCATTCTTCGCTATCTAGTCTTGCCACCAATAGATTTGCATCGTTGTCTTTTATAAATGACACTTGTACTTATCTTTTAACTAGCACTTGTACTTGCCTTTGCATGAGTATATTCGTTAATACACCAATTTTGACGACTTACCTGCATCCTACGACGTAGTTTTCTTGGAGGTACAATAGGCATAACTTCATTGTCCTCATTCAGACTTACGGTATCAATTTTCAAAGACATCATGCTGCAAGATATCTTATGTTCAACATTTTGTAGTGTCATTACTCTTATAGCATCCCCTACTTTTGACCTTCAACTAATTGAATTATTGATATATTCCAAACTTAACCTTCATTCATAAGTATTGTGTAAACAACATACGGTTCATCACAATTCACGAAGACCATTGTATTCGAGCTTGTGCATATCTCTATATAGTTTGCCCTCAAGAATTTCATTTGTAGTATCACTCGATATTCATTCAATGATATCACGATGAAGTTGGTTACCCTGCACCAACTCCTCACTCGGATCACAACAACAACTACCTCTTCAAAGATGGATTTGAACTCTCAATTCACAACTTTGATGTCGTTGCTCTTTTTCACTACTTTGAGGCCCTAACATTTAGCTTCAAGCAGGCACATGAAGTTGTGAGTAATACCAGTGTCAATCATTCTCATGGTGTTCATGTCATTGAGAGTAATCGGAATGTACATGATGGTCTTGTCCACATGCTTGCACGACATTGAATTCGTATCTAAGACATTCAACCATCTTAACATACCAATCCTCAATTTTCCTCCTCCGGATCACTATTTAAATCATTCGTCCTTTGCACGACATTGACATCGCATGCAAAGTCTACCAACACTCTTGTTGTAAGGATCTTTTGGCCTTATCCTTCTTTGCATGATCATTATTTTTCCCTTGATCCTTGGTGTGGAAGACTCGATTGGGGTATCTTTCAGCTGATTCTCATTTTTCTCTCCTCGTTGTTTTGACTATATGTGTCATGTTTGTTTTTATTCGGGCTATTTGATCGATGATTGTCAAGTAGACATTCTAATTATAATATAATGATGAAAATTGCATTAAGCAAAAGCATAAACTTTCACTGCACTCATATAATTATATAATAGTTACAATAAGCATCACTGTATTGAGTGTCAGAATTAGCATCTATAATTTTTTAACTTGATTTAAACACATCAAGCATCATTAAAGTGGACATACTAGATAACCAACTGTGTGATTTATCTCTTAATTCATTTGGATTCCCTCCATGTGAGAGGCGGACACCAATCTTGAATTGCAACTATGTAGGACTAAAGTAACATGCTATGGCTTGGGGACCATGTAATCATGAAAGTTACTCTAGATATATGGTTTAAGATCATTTACAAATTGAACAAAACCGAACAAATAAACCAATTTTTCATGAAATTATACACTGAAATCGAATTTGTGGTCAATAGAACCGATTTGAATAAAAAATTTGGTTCGGTTCAATTTGGTTATTTGGTTTTAACCAAAATAATGCTCACCCCTAGCCTTATGTGAATGTGTCGGTGCATGTTATATGCATATCGTGAGAGTTTGATATTTAAGACGGCAAGTTTGTAGGCTGCAAAAAAGGTTTCACTCCGTTTCTTTTATTCAAACTAAACACTTCATATCGAACTATTGGAAAGAACTGGATCTAATCGAGGTTAGGTTTGATCATATTGGTTCAGATCCGACCTGGATTAAACTTGGATCGGGCTTGTATTGATTTTGAGGCCGTTTTTATTATCATGGATTAAAGTTCATTTCATGGTTCCATTAGGACCAGGCTGGTTATTGCATTGGATTAAACTATCAAAGTCTAGGTTATTTTGCTGTTTGGACTTGGGTCCTGCAATTTGAAACAAAAGTTCTCCTTTTCCTGGTTTCTCTTTATTTTTAGGGTGACTCGTATTTTAATTCTTATGCATTTTAGACTGTTGAGTTCCTGGTTTAATGGTAGCACTTGCTAGGGGTGTCAAATCAGGTCATCAGTTCCAGTTCGGATTGAGTCCCTCTGAGTGGAGCTCGAAATCAGGTTGACTGGGACCTGACCGGATTTCTAGTTTGGGTCTTCTTCAACATCAGGAAACGAGCCAGGTCAGTTTTGGGTCAGCACACACACACACACATATATATATATATATACACATATATGTATGTATATATATATATGTGTGTGTGTGTGTGTGTATATATGTACACACACATATATATATATATATATATATGTACATATATATGTATGTATGTATATGTATATATATATATATATATATATATATATATATATATAGAGAGAGAGAGAGAGAGAGAGAGAGAGAGAGAGAGAGAGAGAGAGAGAGAGAGAGAGAGAGAGAGAGAGAGAGAGACTTTTTCTGGTCGGGTCTGCATTGGGCCTTGTCCGGACCCAAACTACTACTTATTAAGGTGGCTTGGTGCTTAAATGTTTAGATTCAAGCATTTGCATCTTAGACTTTAAAAGTGTTTTGAGATGAGTAGCCCTTTTCGTGATTTGTGTACATAAGATGATTCTGAAGTTGTACAAGGCTCTTATTTGATTCAGTTAATGTGTAGTGAAAGATGAATATATATATATATATATATATATATATATATATATATATATATATATATATATATATATATATATATATATATATATATATATATTTGTGTATATATATATATGTATATATATATATATATGTATGCACGTATATATATTTGCTCTTGGGTTTTGGTAAATGATTTACAATATGGCCACTAGCAGAGAAAATGGTTCCGTCCGTCACATATATATATATATATATATATATATATATATATATATATATATATATATATATATATATATATTTTGTTCTTGGATTTTGGCAAATGATAAATGATTTGCAGTATGACCACTAGCAGAGAAAATGGTTCCTTTATATATATGTGTGTATGTGGGTATATATATATATATATATATATATTGTTCTTGGGTTTTGGTAAATGATTTGCAGTATGGCCACTAGCAGGAAAAATGGTCCCTTTTCTTTTTTTGGTTACAACAGGAGGCCGAAGGCCGGTATGCAGTCCCCAACAAACAAACTCATGGCCAACATCACGATTGTCGAGAGACAAACCTATTCGGTTCCAACCTGCCGAGCTCAGAACCAAACTAGTCCTGAAACCCGGCAAGAACTGCCACCGGTGGAACCACAGAGTTCAGGAAACCCATGCTGGTGCAAGTCACTTCTCTCGTTTCCCTTGTTTACTTGAGCTCATATAATATTTGTACACACATAATGGATCGGATGCCAGACAGTTGCAAGAGACGAAGTTTGTATACAGATATATTTTATTTTTCAAATATAGTGCCCTTGCCTGACAAAAGGATGCCTTGTTGTTGCCAGTCTCTCAATCTTCTATCGAAGAAAATCACAACTAGGATCCGAGAGTATATATTTTGAGACTATCTTTCACTTTCACACACACACACTCACATACATATAAATATAAATATAAATATAAATATATATATATATATATATATATATATATATATATATAGAGAGAGAGAGAGAGAGAGAGAGAGAGAGAGAGAGAGAGTGATTGGTTCATGTATTATGTTCACTCTTTACTTTGAGGAGTATGAGTGTAATAAAAGTAAGTTTTATTTTTTTTTATGATTTTTTATAGGATAGTCATACTTTCAAAAGTAACGGATAGATATAAGTAATCAATCTCTCTCTCTCTCTCTCTCTCTCTCTCTCTCTCTCTCTATATATATATATATATATATATATATATATATATATATATATAAGAGGGAGAGAGAGAATGTCATTGGGATTTTGCGACTGGCTTCCATGGTTCAAAACATACATGCAAGAAATCATTGGGAGGAAAGGTTAGGTAGCTTGACGGTGATCGCTTAACTGGTGTAAACAAAGTAGTCACAGTCAATCATAGGATCCCATTTAAAAATGCATTCCTAACTACTAAATTATTAAGCCAATACATCAAATATACATAATGTGCTTCTCTGTCAAAACAACTGGCACCAACAAATGCAAGGACCATAATCACACTAAGAATCATTTTACAACATGCTAATATTTTGATAAGTTCAATATTAGGGAGGTCAAGAGTATGGATGTGGGTTGCACTCAGACCGTTAGCTCACTTGGCAGGCAGCTCGATCACAAGATGAAGGTCGTGAGTTCAATAACTGGGATGTGCATTCCTGACTTGAGCCTCCCCTTTGCAACCATAAAAAACTACTGATGTCGTTTGGTAAGGCCACTAAAGCAACACACACCAAATTTTAAACTGTCGGTGCCAATCAATGGGGCTGGCACTCGTGACTAGCGAGCGCCTAGTCGTTTCGGGTTAGGCCAACCTTTACCAAGCTCGCAATGATTTAATAGAAACAAAGACACAACATGTACAAAGTTTTTTATTATTTTGGATCCATCTCTATTATTTTATAATACACAAAAATAAAAAAATAGGGAACTATTCTTTTTGTTCACATCTTCATTGTGTTTTTGCAACACGAACCAAGTAGTCTTAATTATGTCTTATGAATAAACTTAAAGGTTAGTAAAATGTTTCTTCATAATTATTTTGGTGAGGTGATGTCAACGATATTGATGATCTCTCTTCAAAACCAAAACCAGAACCAATTGAAAGCACTAAAATATCTAACATAATCGAAACACAAGATTATTACAAGTCCCTTGGAGAGTAAACCATGACTGCTTGTACCAAAAAATGGTGGATGTTGGTGGTGACGTAAATAAACAAAATGTATTAAGAGGATCACATCTAATACATTAAACAATTTAATAAATGATTTATATGTAACTAAAAGAATTTTCGGCGAGTTTAAAAAATACAAAGAAGAATATCCTGCTAATAAGGTCGTTTTTAACGATAAATTAAAGAAAGGAAGAAAAAACTCGCTTTGAAGCTTGACTTGAGCCGTCATTACCGTCCTTGGCCTCCAAGGAGACGAACTTCGCTGTCCTTTCGCATCTAAACGAGCCAATCACGGAGTTAAAGCTCAATCGCCGGACACCACGTGGAAACTTACGTGTCACGTTGCCGTTGATGACGTGGCTCGCACCCTTTTCTAAACTGCGTCGCCGGTGCTCATTACCGTATCGGAACGAGACGATTCGTTCCTTGATTTGCGCCGCGACCAGTAGCGTGACTCCGGCGGGAATTCTGGCTAGCAAACAAGACTTTGAGGTCGTAGCAAACAAGACTTTGAACCCGAGCACGACTCAGAGAGTCTTGGACTGTGCTCATATCCTCTAAGTAGGAATATAAAATAACGGAATCATGGTAAACCCGTTTCTGACCCGAATATGAAACAACGATATATTTTCGGACACGACCTAAGCAGATAATTATATGAATTCAGAATCATAAATTGGAATTTTTAAATCACTATGCGAACCGAATCCGAACCATTTACTTTCCTATGACCCACCAGTCAACGTCTCTACTCACTACGTAGGAAATTTGCATGCTTAATCAACCACACAAATTGTGGTTTGGTTGCGTTTGGAGACGCTGGTGGTCGGGTTGAGCTAAAGATGCCCAACCACTCAAATCTACGTAGTGCCAGTCTTTTCAGAAGTTCCTCCATAAATACCAACTATCATGAAAGATTAATTCTTGAGTTTAAGAAATGATGATGGTGACAGAAGAGAACAACCAGACCCTTATTTAATTTGTGTAAAAAATATTCTATTCAAAATTCAAAATAAAAAGCAAGCTTCTTCAACACTTGGAACAATTATACGATTTTCTTTGTGAACGGCTTGCTTATCGAATTTAAAAACATTTCAACTTGTGAATCGACCTCCTAACCAGGTGAATTACTGGTCATTGTGGAATTATATAATTCTTTCTCCTCACCAAGCACGATCATATGCTACATTAGACAAATAAGATCATCAATCCTCTAATTTCGAGCAACTTCTTACTTACTGGATATCCAACTGACTATTAGATGCTCTTACTAAAAGTTAGGCAGGACGTTGCCATCAGATATCTATATCGTAGCCGTTTTCCGGCGATCATTTCGATTTCCCAAAATATCGCAGATGCAGAAAAGTGGAAATGTCCAAAAGGCGAGAACTTTATCATTTTCCATCTTCATCCACCAACCTGTGGGCACGACGACGGTGGCTCGACTCCGTTAGCAATTCCCAATTCGCCGGTTTTACGTCGGAAACCGCGTCGATGGCGAAGAATCGATATGGTCACGCTTCCCAATCACCACCTTTTTATCGTAAAAATAGACAAAGAAACCAATCTTATCTTAAAAGAAAAAAAAACATCTGACAAAGATTAGAAAAATAGAGAATGAAATATCAGCCAAATCTCTTTATTTTGTAAGTAAAATATATTCTCAGTTTTAGTACTGCCATTGGTTCTGTCAACTCATCAGTCATCATAGGTATGTTTGAGGATTAAATTCTTTATTATTTTTTTGCGTACGGTCTCTAAGCGTCTTGATTGTATACCTTCTCGGCTTCTCGCGCTTGTGGATCCCACTTTTCCTTTTGTAAACAGGCTGGATGTAGCTGTTTGCTAAGTAGGAAAACGCTTTGCTAGCTGCACCGTTTATGGTGGTCTTCATTTAGTTTGATGCTTTTAGATCGCCATTTATTCCACCTTCCAGTTTCCCGCTTTTAAAGATACTCTTCAATGTCAATGAACCAGTTAGGAGGAACTCTTATCACTTCTTGAGCACCCATTTTCTTATTTTGGAGATTTGAGCATGTGGGCGTGTTTCCTTTTGTTTCTGAGAGAGATTTGATCTGATTTACCTGCAAATTAAGTTGTTTTGGGCTTTGGAGATGGTAGAGATGGCGATAGAAATGGCTTTCGTTAAGTTGTCGTCCTTTGTTTCTCTTGTTCTCGCTGTGTTTTGTGTGGATTTCATGATGACTGGTTCTTATGCTGCCTATGCGCCAGTAGATGGCTACTTGATTGCTTGTGGTGCTTCTCAAAATGTGACTGTAAACGGCAGAACCTTTGTCCCTGATTCGCAATCACCTTCCCTTGTGATCTCAGATCAAGGAATTACTGTTGTTTCTTCCTCTAACTCCGTTCCTCCTTCATTCCCAATCTACCTATCCGCTCGCGTCTTTTCAAAGCCGAGCTCATATAGATTCAGCATTGGTCAAGCTGGTTTGCATTGGATTCGACTGTATTTCCATGCCGTTCCAAATTCTGATTATGCTCTAAATTCAGCATCTCTCACCGTAGTAACTGATGATTTTGTGCTATTGAATAACTACATTTTCAAGAACCAGAGCCAACCGTATCTGTTTAAGGAGTATTTGATCAATGTGACATCTGATTACCTGAGTATAACCTTTGTGCCCATGAACAATTTCGTCTCTTTCGTGAATGGCATCGAAGTTGTCTCGGCCCCCGACAGGTTGATAGCTTCTAATCAGGCTCAGCAAGTCTCTGTTGGTGCCCCTTTCAGTGGCCTATCCAATTTGGCTCTAGAGACTGTTTATAGGCTCAATGTGGGTGGTCCTAGGATCATCCCAATGAATGACACACTAGGAAGGACTTGGGAGAATGATAGAGACTATCTTTTCTCTAACAGATCTGCAAAGGTTGCATCTGTGGATCCGAGCACCATTAGTTACGGGCAGATTGTCACGCAAGAGATTGCGCCCAATTGGGTGTACGCAACTGCTGAAACAATGGTGAATACCAATGTTGCTAGTGTGATCTTCAATATCACATGGTCTCTCCCTGTGGACCCGAACTTCTTGTATTTCATCCGGCTTCATTTCTGCGATATTATCAGCAACGCCATGAATCAGCTCATCTTCAATGTATATATCAATTATGACGTTGCAATAGCTGACCTTGATCTCAGCAAGAGGACTGCTGTATTGAGAAGGCCATATTATGCGGATTTTGTTTCCAATGCCTCCTCTGGTTTGACCTTCATAAACGTTAGTATTGGCCCTGATCCCACTATTCTCGATGCAGCCAATGCTACTCTTAATGGGTTGGAGATCATGAAGATCAGCAATGATGCTAGGAGTTTAGATGGCTTGCTCTCTGTCCGCGAGATCTATTCTGGTTCGCGGTCGAAGAAAAGAAAGATGACAATTGTTCTTGGAGTCTTAGCGGGTGGGTTGACAGCAATGCTGATGATCGCTTCATATTTTTATTGCTTCATAGGGCCGAAATCAAAGAGGCGTCGCTACACTCACCCATGGCTGCCTTTGCCTTTGTATGGTAATTCTCTGACCATGAGTAAAGTTTCGACTATTTCTCAGAAGAGCGGGACTACAAGCTGCATCTCGCTGGCAAATTCAAGTTTGGGACGCGTCTTTACTTTCCAAGAGATAATGGATGCTACCAACAAGTTTGATGAAGGTCTGCTTCTTGGTGTTGGTGGATTTGGGAAAGTTTACAAGGGAATACTTGATGATGGGACCAGGGTTGCTGTTAAAAGGGGGAACCCAAGATCAGAACAAGGCCTCAATGAATTTCAGACTGAAATTCAGATGTTGTCTAAGCTCCGGCATCGGCATTTGGTTTCTTTGATTGGTTACTGTGATGAGCGGTCAGAGATGATTTTGGTATACGAGTACATGGCTAAGGGGCCCCTAAGAACTCATCTGTATGGATCAGATCTTCTACCTTTGTCGTGGAAGCAGAGGCTAGAGATTTGTATAGGAGCTGCTAGAGGTCTCCATTATCTTCACACAGGAGCCACTCAGAGCATTATTCACCGAGATGTGAAGACCACCAACATATTGTTGGATGAGAATCTTGTGGCTAAAGTTGCAGATTTTGGCCTTTCAAAGACGGGCCCTGCATTGGATCAAACTCATGTGAGCACTGCTGTTAAAGGTAGCTTTGGTTACCTTGATCCCGAGTACTTCAGAAGGCAGCAGCTGACAGAAAAATCAGATGTATATTCATTCGGAGTTGTTTTAATGGAAGTTTTATGCTCGAGGCCGGTATTAAATCCGGTTCTCCCTCGAGAGCAAGTGAACATTGCAGAGTGGGCAATGATGTGGCAGAAGAAGGGAATGCTTGAACAGATCATGGATCCTGGTTTGAACGGGAAAGTGAATCCGGCGTCGCTCAAGAAAAAAGTTAATAGGAAATTGGAACTATGAAGAGAAACATTAGAAAGTAAAGGCTTCTTACATAGTAGAATAAAGACAAAATATATAAAATGTAAGTTTGAGCATTTTGGTACTTCAGTAAACATAAAAATTAAGATTGGCACACATTGCATCTCTCATAAGGAAAGTTTTAAATACCGAAGATCATTTTTTCAAAGTGATGGAAAGATTGATGGAGATGTTATAAAGAATTAGTGTCGGTTGGTTAAAATGGAGAGGGGCATATGGTATTCTATGTGATAAGAAGATACCATTGAAGTTGAAAGGTAAATATTATAGAGCAACAATTAGACCTTCTATGTTTTATGGTTATGAGTGTTGGGCAATTAATCAACATATGCAGAACATGTATGTAGCAGAAATGAAGATGTTGAGATGGATAAGCAGTCATACAAAAGAAAGACCATATACATAATGAGGTTATTAGAAACAAAGCGGGAGTAGCACCAATAGAGGATAAAATGAAGAAAAATCATTTAAGATGGTTTAGACATGTAGAAAGGCGACCCAAGGACGCTCCCGTAAGAAGATATGAAAAACTAGATTGTGAAATTGTTCAAAGATGAAGAGGACGATTATAAAAGTGTTGGAAAGAAACAATAAAGAATGATCTAGTTTATATTGAGTTAAGTGCTAGCATGGCACATGATAGGGTCCCGTGGAAACAAAAATCCATGTAGTTGGCCCCATCTAGTATGGGAAAAGGCTTAGTAGTAGTAGTTGTTGTTGTTGTTGTATGTGTGTGTGATATAAATATATATATATATATATATATATATATATATCATATATGTGTGTGTGGAGAGAGAGAGAGAGAGAGAAAAAAAAAATGGGAGTTTGAGAGTTGCTATATTCATGCTACTCTTTTTGACAATGTGGATCGTCCATCTCTTTCTTCATATTCCCATATTCAAAAAGGAAATAGGTTACCCAAAAAGCAAAAAAAACAAAGTATATTTTATACTTATTACTTTTTTTTAATACAAACTCTCTCATGAGAAAAGATGAATGGTCCAGATGGTCAAGAAGAGTAACATAAATGAGAGTCTAGCCTGAATGGTCAACCAGAATCTCTCTCTCTCTCTCTCTCTATATATATATATAGAGAGAGAGAGATCTATATATATATATATAGAGAGAGAGAGAGAGAGGAACTAATACATTAGCACAGAAAAGAGAAACAACTCTGGAAGTCACTTGGTCTGAATGACCCATTGTCCCTTTGCATACTCGAAACCCATTAGAAACTATGTTGAAATACAGCCCCTTACTAAACTGACAGGATTCTTTTGACAATTTGCCATTCTCAGACAGCCTATTACTAAACGGAACTGGTTCAGGTCATGCCAGACCATTGCCCACCTCTGGCTAGCATTCTAGTACAAAGCCTAATTCAATAGTTCACTGCAGCTGAAAGCATATTAGACATCTGATAGGTAGTGGGAGCAGATCAAGTAAAATCTTCAGTTACTATGCACTTGATCTTCCATGCCACCAGGATGTTGACGCAAATCATTTGAAGTTACCAGGTAAAACATTTCATAACTGAGAGTAGATCGGCAAAACAATGTGTGAGTTGAAGAACCCCAGCTAACCTTGACCCCGTCAAAAATGACTGACAGTATATCTATCACCAGATAAAAGGATGTTGCCTTTTGTTTCGTATGCCACGAAAACAAGAAGACAAATGGACCAATTTAATGAACCAGAATAGGTCACCTCTTTGCAGATGAAATATACCACACATAAAAACATAAAGAGAAGATCAACTAACAAAAAAGATGACGCAAAGCAGACAGAATCAGGAAATAGACCTTAATGTCACCATGATATCCAGCACTGATCAAATTGGAATTGGTTGAATCAGAGGCAATGCTGACCACTTCTCCATCATGAGCACAACCATTTGAGACAGATGCGTCCACATAGCAGCCTCGGCTGATCCCAGATTGCAAATTGAATCGCTCAACCCAACCACCCTCAGTTCCTAGTATAGCAAAGTTACCACAAACACTAATTGTACAGGCCTGCCATGGAAAATATAGCAAAATAGATGAAATACATGCTAAGCAGAGCACATTAGAGCCATGAATATCAATTTTGTCACACATCAGGCAAGCATTTTCCTTGTTTGGTTACAAAGGGAGGCCAAAACCAGGTAGGCATGGCCTGGGAACTGAACTGACCACCTTCATACATCT
The DNA here is from genome assembly GCA_036023115.1 of Brasenia schreberi. Taxonomy (NCBI): domain Eukaryota; kingdom Viridiplantae; phylum Streptophyta; class Magnoliopsida; order Nymphaeales; family Cabombaceae; genus Brasenia; species Brasenia schreberi. The sequence continues at coordinate 18,561,455 of JAYKKT010000086.1, read as the reverse complement.
GTCAAGAGCACTGCCAGGTGGGCTGACAGCCTGAGTGCACATCAGGCAAGCAAACTTGAAAAGGTAAACTTAAACTTCTATTTGAAATAAATTGTGCCATTATGAGCACATCTATGTAACATTTGAACTTTAAATAGTTTCTCCCTGATCCTTTTGAAAACCTCAGAATCTTTTACACAGAAAGCAGGAACGTGCAATCAGCCAAAAGTACCGCTATACTTGTGGAATCGTGAAAATAAATGAGCTACTTCTTGGCAAGATAAGAAGCAATAAGTCAACAGACTTAAGCCCAACGTGAGAAAAACTAATCATGTTGAACAAAAGTAGAATACAATAATGAAACAAGCAAAAACACAGAAATGAAAACTAAAAAGTGACACTATGTTATGAATAAATAAAACGCAAACTAAGTTTACAATAGAGATATGTTGCAATGACTACTGCAATAAACCAGTAATATATGCATAAATACATAAGTACATACATATGTATATATATAAGCATGAAAAAGAATATGATATTTCTCACTGCAAAATAATGAATATAGGTATCATAATATTGTGTTCAAGGTATTAATGACAAAGTAAACGCACAAGCGGGAAATGAAAAATAACACATTCATGATATTCCCTAGGCATCTTCAACACCTATCCAAGAAAAGTGAATTGAAAATAGAGATCAAGCTACACCATACAACAGACCAGGAACCCTATTTGTAGATGTCAAACATGCATCAGCTGCTACGTTATGAAGCTTTACACAAATTGGTTTTGCAATTAACCAATAGAAACCATCTTGTTATACTACGTAACAACAACAACAACTAAGCCTTTAACCATACTAAATGGGGTCGGCTACATGGATTCTTAGTTTCCACATAGCCCTATAATGTGCCGTACTAGCAGTTAACTCAATATAAACTAGATCATTCTTTATAGTTTATTTCCAACACTTTTGTGGTCATCCTCTTCTTCTTTTAATATTTTCACAATCTAGTTTTTCATATCTTCTTACGGGAGCATCCTTGGGTCGTCTTTCTACATGTCCAAACCATCTTAAATGATGTTCTCTCATTTTGTCCTCTATTGGTGCTACTCCCAATTTGTTTCTAATAACCTCATTATGTATATGGTCTTTCCTTGTGTGAACACTCATCCATCTCAACATCTTCATTTATGCTACAGACATCTTTTGTAAATGTTGATGATTAATTGTCCAACACTCACAACTATAAAACATAGCAGGTTTAATTGTTGCTCTATAATATTTACATATCTTGTTATACTATTTAGCATCTGAAAATTCTTGATCATGTATAAATGTCGTGATATGTCTGCGTTTTTAGTACTTTATAAGTTTTTCTCATAAACAGTGAAAGCATGGCACCATTTCCGAAACATGTGACATGCAGCATACACATGCACATGCACAAGCACTCTATGACAATCACACGCTCACACGCACAAATGGAGTAGGGATGTCATGTCAATCAATTCAACCATCCAAATATGGGTGAATCAGTGAGTTAGCCCATGTACGACATGCACCTGATCGCAAAAGGTGGGCAGGTCATGACCTAACAAGACCCAGCATGTCAATCAACTGAATTTTTTACCAGATTCGGTTAAGCTAAGCTAATGCACAACATTATGATCGTAAAGGTGAGTAGGTCAAAACCCAAGACGGTGCAGAATCCACAAAATTAAATTGTGCAACCAGCTATGGATGAAGGAACAACTATAGACCAAATGGTATGCTAACTACTTCATAATTCATTTGTATTAAAGGGATCACCCTTGCATGGCCGGTCTCAAGCTAGGATAAAGGAGGGTTGTGTTAGGCTTTCGACATCCAGCGTAAAACTTGGTCGGATTTTTATACCATGGATTATACAAATTATGAGCATTGCGTTGGGGCATTCCCTCTTAGTGACACTACGAAACCCGAATGCATTGGAAAGTAAGCAAGGGCCTCTACATTTTTGCCCAGATGTAGTGGATCAACTACAAAGAGGGTTCTCACATGATGGATGGGTGTTGGTAAAGAAGTTAGTCCCGCTACATTATCGCCCGAATGTAGTGAACAAATTGCACGAAGGGTCTCCGCATTTTTCATATGGACGTATGCGGGGGGTAAGGAAGCTAGTACTAGATAATAAGATTTGTATTGGTTCTTAGAAATTTTGAATATTGGAATATTGTGCAGTACACTAATGAAGGTGGTAGATACTATGATTCGGAGAAAGATTCATATCCTATGTTTACAAGAGACAAAGTGGGTTGGAGAAAAAGCAAAAGAGATTGATACACATTTCAAATTATGGTATTCAAGAAAGAAAAATGGTCAAAACGGAGTTGGTATTATAATAAATAAAGATTTAAAGGATAGTGTAGTAGACATACAACGATATGGTGATTGAATCATAACGTTGAAATTAGTGCTAGGAGTAGAGGTTTTGAATATAGTTTGTGCTTATGCATACTATGTAGGACTAGAAGATAGTATATAGATGGTTTTTTGGGAAGAGTTGGATAAGTTGATTCAAAGAATTCCATAAAGAAATATATTTGTTTAGGAGGAGACTTAAATGAACATGTCGATAAAGAGGCATTAGGATATCAAGGTATTCATGGAAACTTTGGTTTTGGGATATAAATGAGGAAGGTAGAGAGATTTTAAATTTTGTTATGGCATTTGATCTTTTTATAGTCAATACAATCTTCAAAAAACGAGATGAACATTTAATTACTTATAAGAGTGGCTTATCACAAACACAAATTGATTATTTTATTTTAGAAAAAAAGATAGATCGTGTTATAAAGATTGTAAGGTAATTCTAAGAGAAATTTTAACCACCCAATATCGACTTTTAATTATGGATTTACAGATAAAAATGTTGACAAAGAAGAAAAGAGTGCATCGAACTATTCGGACTAAATGGTGGAACCTCAAAAGTGAGAAAGAAGGTGTATTTAAACAAAAAGTCCTTCACGAACATGTTTTGAATTATGTTGGTACACTTTCTGATATGTAGAATAATATGGCTATACAAATTAGGAAAGTGGAGAAGGATGTGTTATGTGAATCTAAGGTAGGTGTACCGACGCAAAAAGAAGCTTGGTGGTTGAGTGAAGTGGTATAAGATAAAATCAAGGCAAAGAGGGCATGTTACAAATTATATTATGCTAAAAAGACTAGTGAAACTTTAGAGGCTTATAAGAAAGCAAAGAAAGAAGTGAAAAAGACTGTCAGTGAAGAAAAAATTAAAATTTGAGAGGATTTATATAAAAAAACTCAACTCAAAAGAGGGTAAAAGAGATATTTTTAAGATAGCTAGGTCTAGAGATAAGAAAACTAAGGATCTTAATTTTGTTAGATGTATAAAAGACGAGGATGAGAAAATTTTAGTGGTAAATGATGATATACAAAATAGATGAGAAAACTATTTTTATAAGCTTTTTAATGAAAATAAAAATGTTAGTATTAGCTTAGGAGAGTTAGTCAAATCAAAAAAGTATTTAAGCCACAATTTATACCGATGTATTCAAAAGAATAAAGTCAAAGAAGCTCTTAAACACATCAAGGGTGATAAATCTGTAGGACCAGACAATATTCCTATAGAAGTTTGGAAAATCCTAGGACAAACAAGTGTTATCCGTATTGCACCGTATCGTATGGTACGGTACGTATCATGGGAAGTTACGATATGATAGAGTAACCTATATCGTATGATAAAGTTATCGTGTTGTATTGTATGATACGATACGACACGACACCGTATCGTATGATATGGCCCGTGTCGCTCGTATCATACGCCCAAAAAAGAACAAAAAAAAATCAGGTTTCTGGCCTCTCTTCACTTCTCTCCAAGGCATCTGTTTGGGATTGCAAGCTGTGTATGTAACATGAAAATTAAGGTTTATAATTTTATTTATTGAATAAGAATAATTTATTAACAAATAAAAATTGTGACAAAATCATTTCCCTTTCTGTTGCCAACTTTTAGGTATATTTCAGTTACCAATTTCTAATTTCATAAAATCGCAAACAACGAAGAACAATTTGGTTGTCTCGATTCGTTGAGTGGACATTTCTCAACTTCATTATTTTAGGGTTCACCTTATATGACTTCCATTGAGTTGAACATGATCAACGTGTGTGAGGCTTAACTCAGTCTGTGAAGTGAGAAATGGAACTCAAGCATTAGTTAAAAAGCTAGTCTCCAGTAAGAGAAAAAGAGAAAATCATCAAGTAACATCACATCATTGAGGTGTCATAGACTCAATAATCAAAGAAATGGAGCTCAGCGTTTTACTCACATATGAAAATTAGCAAATATGACAACTACATGTACAAAGATAGCAATTTGTTAATTTTGATATATTACATGAGTAGATTATGGAAGATAATGAAGAAAATGCACTCCTAACCGAAGAAGGCATTACATGGATTAATTTGAAAGGAGTGCAACAACATCATGAAGGAGACGAAGATTTTGATTTTGAAGCAAAAGGTGATGAGAAACTATGAATCTTCATCAAGGAGACAATGAAGATTATTTAGTTAATGATCCTGATACAAATTTACAATATGTAAAATGTAAATGTATTTCATTTTTTGCTTCAAAATATGTAAATTTGGATGCAATTATTCAATGTTGAATGCTCAATATGTATTAAACTTTATATTATATGAATTCAAAGCAATTACCAGATTTTTCCTGATTTTTTTGGATTTTTTTCGGATTTTTACTAATTTTTCTTGATTTTTTAAATATTTTTCTATTTTTTTAATATTAAAGTACGATATGATACAATACGATACGCGTCAGACAATACTGGGACAAACTCACAACACTATTTAATGAAATATGGAGAAACCAAAAGATGCTCGAGGAACGAAGAGCGAGTACACTTATACCCATATACAAGAACAAGGGACACATTCATAATTGTCCAAATTATCGGGGTATCAAGTTAATTATGGGAAAGAATTATCGAATGTAGGTTAAGATAAGTATCAAGTACAAAATAGAACCAATTTGGATTCATGACATGAAGATCTACTATTGAAACTATTCACCTTTTGAAACATCTTATGAACATTTTAGAGCAAAAAAGAAAGACCTTACCAAGAGATGTTCTTTGGAGAACCTTAGAAAAAAGAGGTATCACATTAAAGCGATTCACCTTTTGAGACATCTTATGAACATTTTACAGAAAAAACAAAGACCTTCACATGATATTTATTGATCTAGAAAAACTTATGATAGGGTACCAAGGGATGTTCTTCGAAGAACCTTGAAAAAAAGAAGTAACACATCGATATACATTAACCTTATAAGAGACATGTACGATGGCACAAAAACATGTGTGAGGACTCACGAAGGAATGACAACTACTTTAAAGTTAATATTACATCAAGGATCAACTTTAAGTCCATACTTATTTATAATGGTGATTGATGAGTTAACAAAACATATTCAAGATGATGTACCTTGGTGTATGTTAATTGAAGATGATATTGTGTTAGTGTAGGAGTCTAAGGAAAAAGTTAATAGAAAATTAGAACTGTGGAGAAAAACATTAGAAAGTAAAGGTTTCCGACTTAGTAGAACAAAGACATAATATATGGAATGGCACACATTACATCCCCAAAAGGAAAGTTTTAAATACTTAGGATCAATTTTTCAGAGTAATGGAAGAATTGATTGAGATGTTACGCATCGCATTAATGCAGGTTGGTTAAAATAGAGAGGAGCATCAGGTATTCTTTATGACATTAAGATACCATTAAAGGTAAAAGGTAAATATTATAGAGCAATAATTAGACATGTCATATTTTATGGTTATGAGTGTTGGGTAGTTAATCATCAATATATACAAAAGATGTCGGTGGCAGAAATGAAGATGTTGAGATGGATGAGTGGTCACACAAGGAAAGATCATATACATAATGAGGTTATTAGAAACAAATTGGGAGTAGCACCAATAGAGGACAAAATGAGAGAACATCGCTTAAGATGGTTTGGAAATGTAGAAAGACGACCCAAGGATGCTCATGTAAGAAGATACGAAAAACTAGATTGTGAAAATATTAAAAGAAGAAGAGGACGACCACAAAAGTGTTGGAAAGAAACAATAAAGAATGATCTAGTTTATATTGAGTTAACTGCTAGCATGGCACATTATAGGGCTGTGGAAACAAAGAATTCATGTAGCTGACCCCATTTAGTATGAGGCTTAGTTGTCGTAGTTGTTGTAAAGCCTACTAGATCTAGTTTAGGTCAGGCTGGGATAATTCTGTATAACCCACCTCACCCCACCCACCCGAAAAAAGAAAATCAAAAAGAAGGAAAACAAGCACATACCTTAACTGGTGTTGGACGATCAGGGCTTGGTGAGAGTATATGTTCTCCAAGCACAAAATTTTGAAGACGCCACACATATGCCCGAGGTGTATCCATGTGGCAGGTAACAACATTACACCAGTCGCGCTCACGGATTTCAGCTACGTCCGAATTTTTTGGCATAAGAAGTTAAGACAGAAAATAAGTTCACATAATTTTGCTCTTCTACTAGATTACCAAATTTAAACCATGGTTAAGTCAACAACAAGCATCATGAAACATGGCATGAGATTACTTGGTGGCTGACAATATGAAGGGCTATAAGTTAAAATCCTTCAGATTTTACATAGCCTGAAAATATTACATGTATAAGTTAGAATGGAAGACAAGAAGGTTGGATGTTGGCAAATTCCAAGTCTAAAGAAAAGCAGATGCATAAGAAGAAAAATGTACACTATCTGGCAAGCTGGTATAAAAGTTCCTTGACAAATGAGAAAAGAAAAAAGTGAAAGTAAAGGACTCAGATGCTGGACCAAATACAGATAACCTTGGTTATATAAATCCAGAATGATACAAATGTCAAAAGAACCATACCACAATCAAATGAAATGACTGGATTTAATTTGATTTCTTCTTCCTGAAAATAACAGAAACGTTGGTGCTAAGCAACATGACGGAAGAGAACCAACAACCTGACCAAGGACAATAAACAAATGAAATTACTTCATGATTGTTCATGAGCCAAATCAGGGTTTCAATGAATCCCCACCACACCTCACCGTTCAGGGTCCTAACTTTGAACATGATAGTAGATTAGGCCTTTGATCTGTACATTTCAACTAGATAATGCTGTTGATGAATCCACTAACACCTGCTCAGATCAGGATCATGAAAGATATATATACAAAGAGGAGATTTTACGTTTTACACTGTTGAATAATGTGTGCAAAAAAAACAGCCGTACCTTTCGAGCTTATTAAACCCAATAAATACATTATACATTCCGTGGGGTTTGGGCATTTGTAAATATCTATGATTAGGATGTCCTAAATGAAGCACGGGAGTCCCAAAGTATTAGAACATTGCACTGGAGTATACATGACATTTTTCCTAGTGATGCACACACACTATGTATATATATAGAGAGAGTCCGTTATAAATACAATGGTCATCTTTTTTCTTACTCAAACCCTATTGCCCCCCCCCCCCCCCTCATGCTGCAGCGGGTGGCCCAACACATGATATCTGGCGATGAGAGTGGGAACTCCTTCAAGAGTCCCAACAAGGGTGCAAGTGACATAGGAGGTGACAGTGACAGCAGGATTCACAACAGTAAGGTGGAAGGAAAATCCAAATTTGAGATGAATAAAGATTGGTTTTATCTGTGGTTGATGGTCGGCAGCAAATTGAGAGTGGGATGGTGGTAGAGTGATGTGCTTCAAAGAAAAGGTAGTGATGGATAAAGATGGCCAAGACAACCTTCGACAAGTGGAACAAGAAAGCGAGAAAAGGGAGATGGCTGTAAAGTAGGTTTAAATGACAAAAGCGACCAATGTGCGGGTAAAGTGTCATTCTTACTGTATAACACTAAAACTAACACTAAAAGAGATATTAACTAAAGAACTTTAGATGTAGTTAATATATACAACATGCTTAGGCCATAAAATCATGTCAAATTGATCAAGTCCTAGGCAAACATGACCCACAAAGGCTAAGCTAACCACTTGATCAAATCTAATTTTGCTAGCAAGTGCCCTATGCATGGGGATAAATGCCTTTCTTTATGTGGACTGATTTTACTTTTTATTTTCAATGGAGAAAAGGTTTGTTTTCTTTGCAAATTGACATTTACATGTATATGTTTCTTTTTCTGCTCACTCATGAGCTGATTTTACTCAATAATGTAAGGTTTTCTACAAAACATCTGAGTTTGACTTCATTCTTGATCATATTCCATATAGTATACTAGATATTTTCTGTCTTGACATTGTTTTCCCAATTATTGTCTTCGTATTTATTACGCATTTAGCATGTTGGATAATACCATATGAAATCTTAATAAGTTGTTAACCAAATTCAAGTGGAATAACAGAATCGTCTCTTGAGAAACTTTACCATGTAAAATTATAGTTCTTATGAGAGTACTAGAGAAATTAGCCCCAAACACCATAACAGTATAACACGAGCTTCACTGTCGTTCAGAAAACAGTTGTCAGTTATAAGTATTCACAGCAAAAAAAAAGTTCTAAAAAAAAAGCTTCTTGTAAAATTTGCCTCTTCTTTTTTACTGACAACTTCATTCTGACCCCAACCAGAGCTTTAGGAATCAGTTCAGAGCTGTCTAGCAACTTTACAGAAAATTGTCCTTAGATGGATATTGCACAAAAGCCAACAATGGATTATGTTATGTGAAACCTTTGGTCCATGTCCTTACCTTCATCTTCAGTCTCTTAGCTCTCTTAGACACATGACGCTGAGAAAGCTCCCTGCATTGTTGGTCCTGCACCAAAATTATATTACCTGATTAATGGAAAGTTATGCCAGAGTTCCGCATTCCATATTAGCCCAAAAGAGTAGTGCAGAATCACCCAATAAATTATCAGAATGCACATGAAAAGGAACATATGGCAACAATCATATCAAAGTGCAAACTATGAGCTCCATCCACAGATCTTCAAACGATAATGTGAACAAATATTTTCCTTTTGTTACCCAGAAGAAGAGGAACCAAAAAGAAACAGAAAATAAAAGATAGAAGCCAAAAGAAGGGATGATGGATGGCCACTGCCACTGTTCCTCAAATGAAGAAGAAATCAGGTAGTAAAACCCTATTCTTTGGGTAACAGAGAAAGACAGTTGTAGCATCCCATCTCCGTTATCATAAAAGGATCTGGATAGCAAGCAACCACATCACTTTCTTTTACTGGTATTTCAGGGAAGTGCCTGTGCAGGGGTTAGAACGACCATTAGATAACTTCAAGGCTGCGAACAGGGCAAGAGAAACCCCTCTCCCCTCTGTCCATGCAAACACACACAAATAGAAAAGCAAGTAATGATAAATGAAATTGCAACCAAGAAACTTGTTTGAAGTAGTAAAGAATACATCTTTTGATGGAGGTAGAAAATAAGCTGTCTTCAGTTCTTGATATTTTTGTTAGTCTTTTCTCATGATAAATAAGATTTATTCCTGCTAAGCACCAAGAAGAATTGCACTACTTGTGTCTCTCTCTCATACGTATGAAGATGGATAGTGGATGATCATGACAAATCACGGTTCCACCTTTTCTTTGTTTTCATTCTCAGCGGCTGCTTTTAGTTGCTAAAATATGTAGATGATGTTCCGGTAAAGTGCAATAGCACATCAATCTTTACTCTTCTGGTTGGCATACTCTTGTGCATATCATCAAGCATTCTCTGGCTCTTCTGATGCTGAAGTATAGCATGTTGGATCCTTATAGCATATTGGGTTCCTGTGGCGTTCTCTTGTGCATTTCATCAATGCTCAGTTGGTTAGAGAGCTCATTTGGTAAGAGAGAGGTGTTGAGTTCAAATCACAATGTATGCCACCTTTCTTCTTGATACATTTGGTGCACCACCTTGGTGATTTTTAATAAACTTATTTGTTAAAAAATTTAAGGGAAGTGCACCATGGTTGTTCATCTTGCACTTTTGCGTACATGGGCATAACATGATTGTGCCAGTTCATGTTCATTCCTTATTTGTAGAGTTAATCATTCATAAATTGTTAATAATAGCTGGATATGGTAAGATTATTTTAGCAACTAAAGCTAATTGCTAGTGTCCTAGAATTATGGATTTACCACATACACTTAGTTTTGGTAGATTCTTAACTTTGTGTTGTTTTTGCTGAGATTTTCTGAGACAGATGGCTTTTTCCCAAAATCTTTATAGATTTTGCCAGGTTGAAATGATCAAGACTAACATATTTAACAATAGTCACAATGATATCCAGTGACAGAAAGTGAATGAACAAAAACTATCATAGTAGGCAAGAAAAGCACCGACTGAGATTACGCAGAACTGGAATGTTTCAGACATGAATTGTTAAGGAAAGCTTTGTAATGAAAGTCTGGGTCGTGTAGATACATATTCATGTCACTTTGAGTCCTATGTCATCTTAGAAATAGTTAATACTTACTAGGGGTAGATTAGGAAATTAAGTTAGATAGGGTATTAATAGGTGATTAGGGTTTAGTTAGAAAAAAGAAGAAAAGGTGCAGGGCGGCAGCACAAGTGGGCCGACTTCCAGCTCTTGGGCATATTGGAGGAATGCCTCCAATTTGCGGTATTTTGTAAGTGATTTCTATTGGATTAATAAATATTTTTCATGCTAACACGGTATCAGAGCCTGTTTGGCATTTTTTTTGTGATTTGACTGAAGACAATCAGTAAAAAACGTGTTTTATAGAAGCACTTGGACAGAAATTCGATTTTGGGTTATTCAATCAACGTGAATCTACTATTGAATCCTTGAAGACTTAACAATACACATTGTGAATCTGATTATTTCAGAGATTCGATTTGTGCATCGGATTATTTCAGATTTTTTTAGAAAGAGTGAAGTTAAGAAAAATCAGGTGGAGCATATTGATCTATTGATCAATAGTGAATCATTTTTTTGGTAAAATCAAGTGAATAGTTGATATTGATTCAATCGGTTGGCCCATATTGGATTATTTGTTGCATCACGTGGACTGCTTCAAGTCGTCTTTAAATATATATTGATTGACTTGCCCCATTCAAGAGACTTCCTTGTTTGAAATCAGTGTGTGTGACTGATACGTATGTCAAAAAACTAAATTTTTTTGGGTATCTTCATTGCAAGGATATAACTTTCAGCCTCTACTTTTTATGCATTGAAGAAGACCTCTTCCACATCTGATTTGCCAACGTACTAGATTCAGATTTCAGACTTGATTAAGTTGTGTTTCAGATTTTCTGATCAATGACTGGCAAAGGTAAAGGTATTGACAGTTCCTTTAATACACGCGAACAATCTGGTTTATTAGACAAAACAAAAAATCTTCAGATTACAACAACTAAACTAAATCGTCGAAATTATATGGAATGGGCAAGATCTGTGGAACTTGCGATTGTAGCAAGGGGGAGATGAGCACATTTAATGGGTCATATTCCAATTCCAGAGCCCCATGACATTCTTTATCCTACTTGGAAAAGAGAAGATGCATTGATATCATCTTGGTTGCTACAGTCTATGATTCCATCTATTGCTAAAACTTTTATATTCTTAGAATCTGCTTATGAGATTTGGTGTGCAGTAGCTGAGGCTTATTCCCGAAAAAAGAATGTTGCAAAAGAATATGAGATAATGGAAAGAATCAAAAAGTGCAAACAAGCCAATCGGTCTATCAGTGAATATTATGTTGATCTTTGAGGACTTTGAGATGAACTACTCTACTATACGAATATCAAGTGTTCTGCTTGTTATAATGAAAGAAACACTAAGATTGAAAAGAAGAAAGTATTTGATTTGTTGTGGGGTGTGAATCCCGAATTTGAATAAGTAAAACTGAATATCTTAAGCAGAGAAGAGCTTCCTTCCTTGGGTACTGTTTACTCTTTATTAATCAGAGAAGAAGGTCATAGGAATCTTGAGAAAGATCATATTATTAGTACAGATCAACATGTTCTTCAAGTAAGAGGAGACAATTCTCATTTTCGTGGCTGAGGGGGATACCAGAGTCGTGGACGTAGCCGTGGTAAATTTAATTCAGATCACAGAGAAAAACTTGTTTGCTCTCATTGTGGCAAATCGCGTCATACCAGAGATCATTGTTGGGAACTACATGATAAACCAGATTACTATAGAAATCGTACTACCTCAGTTCATTCTGCAGAAACTTCCACTCCCCGCACCGATGGAATTCAAGAGATTATAAAAAGAATAGAAGACTTGAACAACGATTCTCTGGAAAATCCTCTTCTCCCTCCACCCAAGCTACAGTGGCTTAGGCTAAACATACCGTAAAGGGTAACCACTCCTCTCCTTCTCGCTCTAAAACTTGGATAATTGATTCAGGGGCTACAGATCATATGGTAGGAGAATTATCTTATTTTTCAGCTTACAAGACTCTTAAAGATCAGGCACCAATTAAATTGGCAGATGGTTCTTTCACTTACATGATTGGACAGGGAAGTGTACCTATATGTATTTCAGATTTACCGTCAGTATATCATGTTCCCAGTTTTTCGATAAATCTTCTCTCAATGAGCTCTTTAACTCGTGCCTTGAATTGTTGTGTAACTTTTCATCCTACTAGTTGTGTATTTCAGGATATGAAGACGGAAAAAATCTTTGGACATGATAAATTACAGAAAGTATTATACATTCTTGAAAATCATTCTCAGCCTTAAACCTCTTACAGCATTTCAGCAACACCTGTTCAAGATGCAGATCTTCGTCTTTGGCATTATCGTCTCGGTCAATCTTCCAGTGTCAAAAATTCCATATGTTATTCTCAAACTTAGAGTCCAATCCAATAAATCTCAGTTTGAATGTGAAGTCTGTCAGCTTGGGAAACACCAAAGGGCATCTTATCCTTTAAGTGATTCTCGACGATCTCAACCTTTTGAACTTATTCACTCTGATGTATGGGGTCCAAGTCCAGTCAGCTCCTTGTTTGGTACTAAGTATTTTGTCTCTTTCATTAATGATTGTACTCGTCTTACAATCGTTTACTTAATTAAAACAAAGTCTGAAGTTTCCTCTATTTTTCCCCTTGTGCATAAATTTATTTGTACTCAATTCAATGCTTCTGTTAAAATTCTTCGATCTGATAATGGGGGAGAATATATTGGGACTCAGTTAGAAAATTATTTACAAGCACAGGGAATTGTTCATCAGACTACATGTTCGTATACACCTCAGCAGAATGGTATTACTGAAAAGAAGAATCGTCATATTCTGGAAGTAGCCAGAACTCTTCTCCTTCAAAGTAATGTTTCAAAATTCTATTGGGGAGAAGTTGTCCTTATTGTTGTGTATCTTATAAATAGAATGCCCATTAATACCATTCAGAGGGAGAGTCCTATTCATAGTTGTGATAAAACATCCAAACCATTTCATCTCGTTCCTCGTATCTTTGGGTGTACCTGTTTTGTACATATCCCTCTTCCCAATCGTGATAAACTTGATGTCAAATCCAATAAGTGTATTTTTCTTGGCTATTCAAACTCTCAAAAGGGATACAAATGCTATGACCCACTGCTTAAAAAATTATATATTTTCATGGATGTCACTTTCTTTGAATTTACTCCTTATTACTCTCCTCCCACGGAGTCCACTACAACTCCATCTTTTGTCCTTCCACTAGTTCCTAGTGAGGGGGAGTATAATGAGACAGTTGAACATCAGAGTGAGACAACACAACAATCAAAAGAGACTCTGACATACAAGAAAGGACAGCGGAAGATTGTGTACTCTCAAGAAGAATCATGTGCTGAAGAGATTTCCCCTGAATCAGATCCTCAAGTGCAAGTGGACAGTGACCTTGAGATTCCTATTGTTGTTCGCAAAGGTAAGTGTTCATATGCAAGATATCCAATTTCTAATTATGTTTCATATGCCCACGCTTCTCAGAGTTATCAAAACTTCATTCTGAATGCTGAAAAACATAAGATCCCTTGAAAGTTTGAAAAAGCAATCAAGTGCCCCTTATGAAAAAGCTGCAATTGAAGAAGAATTGAATGCACTGGTAAAAAACAATACATGGACCATCACACAGTTGCCTTCTGATAGGAATATTGTAGGATGCAAGTAGTTGTTTACTATTAAATATAAGGCAGATGAAACAGTGGAGAGATATAAAGCCAGATTGGTTGCTAAAGGATACAGTCAATCATATGGCATTGATTATACACAAACATTTGCACCCGTGGCTAAACGTACATCAATCAGAATACTTCTCAGCATGGTAGCAAACTTGGGATGGGATCTATGGCAATTGGATGTTAAAAACGCTTTTTTACAAAAAGATTTAAATGAAGAAGTGTACATGGAACTACCTTCAGGAATGACCAAAAATTTGTCATCTTCTAATAGAGTATGTAAACTTAATAAAGCAATATATGGGTTGAAACAGTCTCCAAGAGCTTGGTTTGATAAATTCAATAAAGTAGTGTGCAGTCTGGGATACAGCAGAAGTCTCAATGATCATACAATATTCTTTAAGAAAGGGACAAAAATATTTATTCTTGCTGTGTATGTTGATGATATTATTGTTACAGGAGATAACCTTGAAGAAATATCAAAGTTGAAAATGAATCTTCATAGATTATTTGATATTAAGGATTTGGGTAGGCTCCACTATTTCTTAGGCATAGAAGTCCTCTATTCCAACAAAGGTATCTTCTTAACTCAACGGAAATACCTAATGGATCTCCTTGAAGAAACTCAAATGCTTGAGTGCAAACTTAGTGATATTCCTATGGAGGTAAACCAGAAACTTTTTAACGGTGACAGTGAAGAGTTCAAAGATATCCATAAATATCAGATGCTAGTTGGTAAGCTCATATATTTGACTATTACTCGACCAGACATTACGTATGCAGTTGGGATTCTGAGCAGATATATGCACTCACCAACTAAAAATCATATGGATGCAGTATACAAAATTCTTCGGTATCTTAAATCAACTTCGGAAATGGGTTTACTCTATTCGAAATCATCAAATTTGGACATTTAACTTTAATTTGGACATTTAACTTTATTCTGATGCTGACTGGGCTGGTTCTTATGATGACAGGAAGTCAACTACAGGTTATGTTACTTTACTTGGTAGTAATATTATATTCTGAAAGAGTAAAAAACAGACAGTGGTTGCGAGATCTACTGTAGAAGCTTAATACAAAGCTATAGCACAAGCTATATGTGAAGGAAAATGGATATCTTCATTGATTAGAGAATTTGGTTATTTGCTTAACCATCCTATACCACTATATTGTGATAGCAATGCAGCAATTCAGATGGCATCAAATACAGTATATCATGAAAGGACCAAACATATAGAAATTGACTGCCACTTCATCAGAGAGAAGATATCTAATCAAGAATTCAAGTTGGAATTTGTTCAGTCTATCAAACATAGGACTGATTTCTTAACTAAAGCTACTACCAGCAGACAATTAAAGGAGGCATTATTCAAGTTGGGTGTCATTAACATTTTCCACCCAACTTAAGGGGGAGTGTTAAGGAAAGCTTTGTAATGAAAGTTTGGGTCGTGTAGATACATATTCATGTCACGTTGAGTCCTATGTCATCTTAGAAATAGTTAATACTTACTAGGGGAAAATTAAGTTAGATAGGGTATTAATAGGTGATTAGGGTTTAGTTAGAAAAAAGAAGAAAAGGTGCAGGGCGGCAGCACAAGTGGGCCAACTTCCAGCTCTTGGGCAGATGGGAGGAATGCTTCCAATCTGCGGTATTTTGTAAGTGATTTCTATTGGATTAATAAATATTTTTCATGCTAACATGAATAACTACACTCATCATATTGAGATGTTCTTTACATAGCCATAAGTAAAGAGACTTCTTTCCCAGTTAGCATGACAGCTATTTAATTGCCACTGAGAAAGCATAGGCACATACTCAAAACCTGTAAGAATAACAGAAAAGGTAAAATAAAAAAAAAAGCAGAGGGAATTCCCACCATGGAACACCTTTTGCGTTCAGAAATGAAGAAAGAATGAACCATTAAAATGCGTGGACCATGACAAAGACTGATATGGAAGAGGTAAATGCTTCCAAATAACAAATGAAAATAACTAATAAGACTGATAGACACAAAAAGTACACCTGAATGATTGAGAATAAACGGAATGCACGATCCTGACCAGCTGAAAGAATGTGTCTTCCATTGCTATAGAATCTAGAATCAAACAGAATTATTAGCGGGAAAAGAACTGCTAATTCAGGTGGTGTCCATTGCTACAGGAAACATCTTGCATATGAAATATTATGTCAAAACACTATATTATATATTATTTGATCCGTTTAGTCTACTCTCTCCTCAAATAACCTTACAGCCTTTACAACACAACCTATCTATTTTCATCAAAACAAAGTAGTCAAATTTGATTTTCAGCAAAACCCCTCTTGTAAGTAATCACATATTGTATTTACTATGGAGAGATCATAAGTCATAGCAAAATCAAGAATTTCCTTGATGTCTATTTCATTTCTCGAAACCATAGTTTCCATGAACATTTCTATACTCTGAAGCCTCTTTACCCACATGAACTTTATCTAATTGCTCATGTCTATTCCTTTTCCTAAATCATGATCAATATGCATGACATCGAAAGATGGCGGTCAAAACATAAACTTACTTAAGAGTCTCAAAGATCCCCTTTTCATATTTTTCAATATATTATTGATATCTATGAATGTGATGTGTGGCTTCATGGTATTAATAACATGTCCACCTGGAGAAATTTTAAGCTCACCAAGCACTATTACGTTGGCAATTGTATACTAGATCGATCACATAGCACGCACTTCAACAACGTAGAAAGAAAACAGCAATGTTGTACTATTATGTTACAAATTTTTCTAGCACGCTACACCGAATTCACTGTGATGAGGGTGCCGAATGGATCCTGCAAGGGATGTTAGCATTCCATGTGTGAATCCATACACAAGAAGTTTGCAGAGAATTCCAAAGGTGATGCTTAAATTACCCAAATTCAACATGGACCCCTGAATAGGTGCCTATGCCCAACTCTAACTTCCCTGTTGGTGTTTGAGTCCCACTGATACTAGATAACTTCATCATGTGTATGTATGTTCATTATCCATGCATTCAAATCATATTTATCATATTCTCACTAAACATCCAATAGCATATTGATTTATTCAGTTCCTTATATGTGTTTGATACAAGGTTTTAGGAAAACTAGACCTTGATTTTTTATGCTCTCATTTCTAAGTTTCGTTGCACATCAAAATGCGAAACCTATTATTGGCACATAATTGTAGTTCCATAGGTCCAATTTGAGTCAAAAGGATCATCATCATGGTAAAGGTGGGCCACAAGAATTGGACTCAAGAGGCTTTGCACTGAAACCAAGTGCCTCCTTCTCTATCATGTTGCCATCTCACATTAGAGAAAAACCCACCAATCACAAACCATGGTTCCTTGGAACCACAATTACAAGCTCATGTAAGCCTAGGCTTATAGTTCTAGTACCACGGGCCTGTGTGAGAGAGACAGAGAGAGGGTTAGGCATGTCCTTAGACAACTTAATAGCAATCTGTCCAGATTTATCTTAGAAAAATAACAAACAAAAAGGTGAAGTACTTTTGCTTAACCATAGAACAAGACGAAGCTACCTTTTTTGCCCTAAGGATACTTTCTGAAATATTTCACAGCAGAAAACTTAAGTTGAAACCGCTACTGCTAAATATCTATGTGGTTATTGCTACAGAAGTTAATGTCAATGAGCACCCACAACGACCTTGTCAAGAAAATTGGGTATCTTACATGAGCAGCTTGTAACCTTAAGTAGATTCTTCTCACCTTACGCACAAAGGAGGAGCACTATGACCACTTCGAAATCGCAGCAATCGACCCTCCCCATCACTTGTATCAAATATCCACATCTAGAAAGACATTGTAAAAGAGAAAAAACTTCAATTGGTACAACAACAACTAAGCCTTTTCCATACTAGATGGGGTCGGCTACATGAAGAAAAAAAACTTCAATTGGTAATAAACATAAATAAAGGTCAGCTGCTAAAAGCCAACAGAATTGTCGGGCAAAAAGAGAGTCCAACAGCCGGGATAGAAACCACTTTCAGATATATAATGTACCTATTCCACATATGGCCTATATAGTAATTAATAAAAGGTGAATCTGAGGATGTGATGCAACAGAACATGATTAGATTGGCATAAAATCATGACAATCAAACCAACAACTAGATGAGTTCTCTTCAAGAAGCAGATAATTGCCAGCTAGTGCATTATTCTTCAACGTGCCGTAGAGACCCAAAGACATTTAAAGTTAACCGCAGTTTGTGTTCAAAGAAACTACAAGAACCTCTCAGAGAACAACGCCCCTAAACCTAACCATTTTAGGGATCCAGCCTGTTTGGGACCAACCGGGTTAATCAATATAGACATATGTGCCTGGCCTGCCGGCCATTATTCTGGTAAGTCCAGCTAACATCCTTGTATCCCATCAGGCCTTGTGAGTGATAGCTCCTGCATGACTTCTACATCTTCACACCTTCATAGTGTTTTTAGTTTTTACCTCCACAAGTAAACCTGAAATATTACAAGAATGCAAACACACATTCCGTGTGTGCTGCAGGATATGTACATAGGGCATCTCTATCAGCATTCTCTGTAACATAGTGCCACCAGAAGAAATATCTGTCCAATAATTAAATTTTTCAAAGGAAGAAACTTCACACCCAGCAGAAGAATTCCAATCAGTTACTGCATTGTAGAATGGCCTCAATCATCACCCTAAGACATTCATGGTTAATGTTCTCTGCGTGCATGTCTAGAACAAGACCTTCATTGTTGCTCTTTATTCCTCAAGATTCATTAATCACTTAATATTTTCTGTACAGTACTACACAGCTCAGTAAAAGCCCCATGAATGCAGAGACTGAAGGTAGATCCACACTTAATTCGTTTGATATCCATATTTACCATGGAAAAAGAAAACATACTTCAGTGATGATCTTTAAAGAGCCTAAAATTATAGAAATTCTCTGGTGGTTCAATCCAAAAATAAAGAGTACAACAGGCTTGGAGACGGACTAGATTGCCATTTCACACATTTGAAAATGTACTGGAGTGACACTATCAATACTTAAACATAAACAGGAAATTTAGGGAGAACCAATTTGACATCAAGCTTTGTGTGAACATGAGGGGTGAAGCCTTATTTAGGCATACATTTTCACTGGCAGAGAAATGGGATACACATGTTGGCAAGTTTTGGCACTTAGGTTCTATGATTCTACAGAGCATAAGCAAATAACATTTTTTTTCCTTTTTGCATGATAAAGAAGAAGCACATACTTTTGCATGCACCACAAATAGCGAACCAGTACTTCAAGCAAAAGCATCAACAGAATAATATGCAGTTACAGAATAAAAGCTGGAAAATAATGAAAACAAAAAGAAGCAAATACTGCACAGCAACCAGCCTTTTGCATTTACAATCTGAATGTCACTCATCAGGAAGCATATTCAGATAAAATTTCAAAGTTGAGCTTGGAGTTTGAATCAAAACCTTCAGAAATCAATTTGAAGCATGCCCTCATATATGAGATGAATAAGAATCATTAATGAAGGTAAACAACTGCCATTTTTTGCATCAATTCGATAGAAGCACAAGGAAACCTTACTTTGATCGAATTATCTGAAGCAGAACTCATTAGGATGGGTTCATTAGCAAGGAAGTGCAAGGATGTTATCGTGCCATCATGTGCATCTCTTATGACGGATTGAAGTCCTTGCTTATCCAGATTCCATATACTGATAATACCAGATGATCCACCCGACGCAAGAAGAGGCTGCCCATCTAACAAACATAAGATAAATCGTCAATATTGGGATACAAGCAGCTCAATCAGATAAACAGAATTGGTGCAAACCCACAACACAAGGAAAGCATTATGAAGATGTCAAATTTTTCATCTAACAACAAAATATTTAGAAGAGGGTTATTTTTTGTGAGGAAATTTTGAAGGCCATAACGCAAGGTACCCACATAAAGTTATAAACAGGAATCACCATATTGCTCAATAATCTAATAATATGGATGTGACCTGAGTAGGAAGTTCCATCACAGCTTGAGCCGTCACCCTGTCATGGACTTCAAGTTGACTAGAAATAGAGTTTTGCAAGAGGCATTTAACCAGTCCATTCAATTCACCATGTTAAAGAAAGTACTATGCAGGGCCTAGATGCAGATCTCACAGAAAGGTGTACATGAACCCTAGGTGAAGCAGTCATCTAGCCATTACCCTACAAATATCTTGAAATGTAATTAAGTATACAAACAATAATCATGCATCTAAAGTTATTGTCACGATCCATGATCAAATGAGAGATGCGCTTAAGGTAGCCTGGCATATAGAAAGGCAGTCACAAGAAGCTCCAGTTAGAAAGTCTAAGAAATTAGATTGTGAACACTTCAAAAGTGACAGCAAGGTCCCAAAGGTCTTCAAAGAAAAAGATAAATTGTGATCTTGTTTTTTGGGTATTACATGCTAATGTGATACAATAGTGAGCACAATGACTACCAAAATCCATGCAGCTGATCTGCTAAGCATGACAGTTGGTAGCAACACCCCAGACATGCGCACCAGACCTCCAGAAAAGGTATAAGCAAGGGCATGGCATATGTGAGGCCCAAGTAGGGTTATGGTAACCAAGTCAAACTCTTCAAAAAACCGTAGACATATATATCTGTGCAACTTATTATAAAAAGAGCTGATGCAGCACAAATACATGTCATAAAGGGAACTAGTTTGAGATGGCCTGTCTGTTATACAAAAAATTGGATACCAGTTGAACAACAGGCTCGTTTATGAGTTTTACTTTGTTCAAAATGGTAAAACCTGTGTAGCAAAATCGTGCAGATAAAATGTTCAGCTATTGAGAACTATCTTAGGTGGACACTTGTAGCTACAAGAATATCAATGATATAGTAAACTTATGGAAACTAGATCAACCATATCACCAGAAGGCCAAATAGCAACCTTATGATGTGACTGGCACAAAATCAGATTAATGAAACCTTCATCACAACCATTCAGATATAGCTCCACAGTGTAATTGGAAACAAGTATCAGTATTGCAGGACTACCAGTCAGTACAGGTTTAAGGATTTACCAGTACAAAAAGACAAGGCCGTTACAGCACCTCTAGAAGAATGCGTGAATGCAACCACCTCATCATCATAACGTACATTGTGAACATGAACTTTCCCATCTGCACAACCTACTGCAACAACATCCAGAGCAGGTGATGATACACAACAATGCACGGGGGACCCCCATCCTTTAAACTCATATAGTTTCTTTTTTGTACTGATGTTCCAAAGTTGCAAGGGTCCTTTCTGACTTCCAATAATCACCTAGGTACCAGATATTCAAAAAAGAATTGATTTGAGACAGAATGGGCTACTATAGAGCAAAAGAAAGGATGAGATAGAGATGCAGTCGTTTCAAAATTATAAGAGAAAAAAAGCAATGGATGGCAAATCACCTTGTTAAGGTAAGTATCCGGGTGCATTATGCAGCTTGGGGCATAATTGTCCTCAAGCAAGATATGCCCAACCGGTTCCAGATTCTCTTCAACTCGCTTGAATACCCACATGAAAAGATTGCCCTTAAGATCTAGACTGTATATATGATCACCAAACAGCAGCAACGAAATGATCTTCTCAACATGCCTGCTCCATGTTGCCACCTGCAAACTTCCCAATATAAGAAATAAAAGAAACAATAACTAGAATTCTAAAGTAGTTGTGAAAAAACTTTTATAATATGAATTGATATAATAAGAAAAAGGTCCCCTTGGAGATAATACATATAGTATGAGTGCCTTTTCATAAGTTCACATATGGCAAAAAAGTGATCATAATACAGGACCACATTCTCAGGCAACCAATCTGCACTAACTATTCACATCCTGATCCCTAGAGGAAATATAGCCATTCGTGTTGCTTTTGATAACCAACATTTTGTTAAGCCTTTTCCCGTACTAGATAGGGTCAGTTACATGGATTCTTAATTTTCATAGAGCACAATCTTATGTCATGCTAACGGTTAACTCAACAAAAACTAGATCATTCTTTATTTTTTTCTTCCAATACTTTTATCGTCTCTTGTTTTCTTCTTCTTTTAACATTTTTCATTCAGTTTCTCACACCTTACTAGAGCTTTCTTTGGTCGCATTTCCACGTGTCCAAACCATCTTAAACAATTTTCTCTCGTTTTATCATTTATTAGTAGCACTTTTAATTTGTCTCTAATAAACTCATAACAGATGTGGTCCTTCCTTGTAGCATCTTCATTTATGCAAGAACATCTTTTACACATGCTAATAAGTTGGAATTTAGGTAGTAAGTTGTTTGCATGAATGGATTGATGCAACTATTTCTTCCATCTAATATCAATAATCCTACATGAGTACATAATAACTCTTTCTTCCATTAAAATTGCTCATGATAGTTTCTTTAGCCTTATTCATGGCTTCATAAAGATAGTTCATAGATGGTTTCTCCCTAAGTGACACAAACACTTCTAAGAGGTGGAGTGTCAACCTCGACACGGTACGACACCGACACCGTGTAGGTGTGGCATGGCAAAAAAATACAAAAAAAAATTATAACTCACGGTTTTGCCGTCTATAGTGTATTTATCATGAAGAACCCGATTAAAGAGGGAGTAATATGTGAAGACGATGAAAACGAAGCCTCTTAGTCGACTCGTGACCTTATCTCCCATGATGACCACCTGAGTTACCTCACCATAGTTTCCAAAATGCTCTTTCAGCTTGTCTTCCATCATCTCTCATGAAACTCCACAGATGAACATAGAAAAATATCTCAACGAAGACCTTCTTCACTTCCTTTTGTGTGGATATTCCACGCTTCAAAATCTGGTATCGATTTTAAAGTTCGGGTCTTTTTGGATAAAAGGGTCCGGATATGTGATGATTGATTTGTATATTATGATGAAATTAGTAGTTGTTTACCGTTTATGTGTTTTGCTTTAATATAAAGTTATGTACTTGCTATTGTCATATACTTATGTTAATTGATGTCTCACTTGTTGTAGCTTGAATATTATATATAATATATAATATTATATACCCTAGTTGTGTTACCTCGTATCCCATACCCACGCCCGTGTGACAGGTTTCTCCTCCCTATCATCAAATCTCAAAACCTTTATTTCTTCATCTATTATCAATAATCCTCCACACGAGTGCATAATAACTCTTTCTTCTATTAAAATTGCTCATGATAGTTTCTTTAGCCCTATTCATGGCTTCATAAAGATAACACAATGATGGTTTCTCCTCACTATCAACAAATCTCAAAACCTCTGTTTCTTCCATTTATTATCAATAATCCTCCACATGAGTACATAATAACTCTTTCTTTCATTAAAATTGCTCATGATAGCTTCTTTAACTCTATTCATGCCTTCATAAAGATAGCCCACAAATGGTTTCTCCTCGCTGTCAGTCAATCTGAAAACCTTAATCAAAGGGCATGTGGTCTTTAATAATCTAATACACGAGTTCCAAAATATATTCTTAAAGACTATTTATGAAATCTCATTAAGTTTTCTATTTCTCCTATTTTGAGGCAACCCTACAAACTATTATCACTCATCTGAGATAAACATTTTCTTTAAGGCTTGTTTGTGTTTAACAATGACTTATACTAACAAGAAATTAGTTACAAACCAAGTAACAGCCATACAAAGGAGCTATTTAGCATCAGTATATCTCCTCATCATACATAATACAAATGTATGGTCATAAATAAATTTAGTGATATCTTAACAACACTAAATTATTGCCTTTACCTCATCCATCTATCTAATATCCTCAAGGATGAGATCTAGATAATAGGTTGCACATGATTTCCCATAAAAAGTATCAAAACTCTCAACTAATTCCTTTGTCATTGCTTTATAGTTAGTTGCATTATTTGTAATTAATTAATATATATTTTCACGCCCAACCTCCAATATCACCTTATCAAATTCTAGCCTTAAAACCTCTATAGTATGGCACTCCTCAAAAATATCTAGTGATCTCAAAACTAAAAGTCTTTTAGGACAATAGACAAGGAAGTTTAATAAAGTCTTTCCTCGTCTATCTGTCCATTCGTCTACTATGATAGTACATCTTGTCTCCTTTCATGATTCTCTCAAAGTCGAACAATACTCTTGAACTTCAAGGATGGTCTTATCTAATAATTTTCCTCCCAACTTATATATTATGACATTTTATACCTTGGACCAATGTTAGCAATGGTATCTGTCATTGCTTCAAATGAAAAGAATTTGTTGCATTAAATGGAATGCATGCATCATAAAACCATCTCCACACTACAAAGTCTACTTGCTTATTTTGATGTCATAGCAACACGAATTTCATTACTAGGAGAAAAAAACTACTGCATGACATGATAAGATCTTCCTCTAGCTCTTCCTTTTCTACCACTTGCAACCTATTAAGCAATCCTCTTTTTCTTGGTTGGTGGTCAAGAACTATTGCTACCAACATTTGCCCTATCATCAATCACCATCACCAGATCTAACATCCTCTTCCTCAAACATTTTATATCTTCTTTTTTTATCTCTTCTAAACTATATTATTTATCATATGTAGAGATTGTCATTTAATGGCCTCTCACACTCTCCTAACTTTGTTCATGCAAAGAGCAATCTCTTTCCCAATCCCTTCTCAGAAAAATTACATTTGATTTTCAATATGTTCCCTCGATTGGAGTACCCCCATTGCCATGTCGGATTATCAGACCAAGACTGAGACTGTGAAACACCCTTCCTATAATCTTAATTTACTTCTTCTTAAATCTTAATAAACCTAAAAATAATGTAGAGATTGCCATTTAATGGCTTCTGACACCCTCATAACTTTGCTCATGCAAAGTGCAATCTCTTTTCCAGTCCCTTCTCAAAAAATTACATTTGATTTTCAATATATTCCCTCGATTAGAGTACCCCCATTGCCATGTCGGATCATCAGACCAAGATTGAGACTGCGAAACACCCCTTCCTACAATCTTAATTTGCTTCTTCTTAAATCTTAATAAACCTAAAAATAGAAGCACTTCATAAATTGCCAAAAACTTCATAAATCTCCAATCTTCACTTATAAACCACCAAAACACTCAAAGTGTGTCTCCCACTTCATAGATTGCCACAAAAACAACAAAAAGATATCCACTCATTTCATATATTATCATTCAAAAAAGAAAAAAATAACACAAGAAGATACAAAATACACATAAAAAGAGAAGAAAAAAAACTGATACCATAGCCATTGGATTGTCATTGTTATTGTCGCCAAAGTGATGGTGCCATTGGAGATGTTTCTCCCTAGCCGAAAGTCATCGTAGAGCATCTAGAGCACTCTAACAGAAGTCACAAACCCCATAGAAATTCAGGGTTTTGTTCGAGCGGAGGCATGTGTGTGTATGTAGGTGGGGGGGAAGGGGGGTAAAATAAATAGGGCATATACCTGTAACACCATGGTATATCGTATCATGGTTTCCCATGATATGATAAATTGTACCCATATTGTACGATATGGGACGATACAGATAAAACTGAAAGTGATACGTGTATCTCCTATGATTTTTCATACCTGCATAGGAATATGCTCTAGTCCTACAAATTTGCCAACCTTAACAAGTTTAAAAGCCTTTTTTATTTCATTCCTTTGAATCGGTCAGCAGAAATTAGTCAAATTACGGTTTATATACTCTTCTTAGTTGGTCAGCCCTCCTAAGTTAGTACCTATATTATCATTAAAAAGCATATGGAACTAACTTTTTATTTATTTTTATATTACCACTAGCCTTTTCATCATCATCTTTGAAGCAGGGGAAAAAAACACGAACAAGGGGGGCATAGTCGCATACAAACCCTTTGGCCACATAATTGATTATGTTGGCTGTTCATGCTGCATGAATATATGGCTTGTGCAGCCACATATGCAGCTTATATGCTACATAACATCATTTAGTGGTATTTCTGCCAAAAAAATGCTGATTAAGCACAAAGAATCATACACGCATCTAAAAAACATAGCTTATAAACATAAAATAACAGAAGCAAAAAATTTGAACTTTCACCAACTGACCTGATGACCTCGTCTGAAAACAGCTATTTCATTTCCAACTGCAGCAAATGTCAAATCACGATATGTTGCAAGAGATCGAATCTTTTTCGGCATTTGTGGTCCTGAAATTGCAGGCAACCAAACGAAACTGATGAGGTATGTCTATCCATTCTAAATAGTATAATAAAGTCAATTTTATGAAAGCATGAATATTGTTGAGCACCTCATACTAAACACATCTTTTGAGCCCTTTGAATATCTTGTACATTTACAGAATCTACTGAAACATTAAACATTTCTCTCTTCCATTCTGGATCTACCTAAAATCTTGTTAGTGTTGTCATCTTCTAATGTTTTTGCTTGTCTGTGTTTATTGTTTCCCCAGAGTCTCATTTTCCTCTACTTGACTGCATTCCTCTGATTTGTCTATAGTTCATCAAGCACAAGGAACCTTCACTAGAAGATCCTGCTTACGTTCATTATAGACAGAAAAGCTTTGGAGAAATAACATGTTTATGAGTTTGATTTTTTTTTCTGCACAACAGAACATTGCCTCATCAAGAGAGACAAGCAATACGTATTGGCCATGAAGAAGCATTTAAAGGAAAAATAAAAACTAAGTAGATATATATTTGTAAATGGCCAAGAACATCTGAAGGCAAAAAACAGACTTTTGTAAGATAATGCAACTCATTTGTAAAATAAACATGCTTAGAGGAGCTGACAGCTTACCAACGAAAACAAGTGTGAGCTTTGAACACTGCAAACAAAAGCAAACTGTTTCAGGTATGTGAGTAAGTACATAGAAACTTTGCTGAATTGACCAAAAACTTATTAATAATTAAATCTACCCAGCAAAGTTCTAAAGAGGGCAAGCTTTAAAGTAAACTGAGAAACTAAAGGGACGAAAGAAAATTACAGTTGAACTTGTATATGGAACTAAAATATATAATTACAACATATTATCACACCCTATCTCATAATAAAAGAACAACCAGATATTTCTACGTGAAACTATTTCTTGCTATGAACTCTATCAGAAAGAAGAAAAAAAATGAAAGTTCTGAACAATTTCACGACTAGGAAGACATCGATTAAGTCTTCTACCATCCAAATCAACGAACGTTTATGTCACCTGAAGAGTTCAAAATGAAAATTCGCAATCAAAAGCAAAGGGAAAACATTTCATGTAGTATCATCAGTTAACTAAATTCATAAGGTAAGCAGGACGAAATAAAAGAGAAGAGAGAAACCGACGTTGTAGGTCTGCCAAGCCTTGCCAATGCTAACGGTGACGAAGGTTTCCATTCCCAATCTCTGCACGGAAAACGGGACGCCGGTCGTGATGTAGCCGATGGCTCGGAAGGGTTCGAAAATTCCCATATTCGTTAACTGTCCGGATGAACCGAAGCCGAAGAATGAAGAATTTTCAGAAGCAATTCGGTGGAGAAGAGAGCGCGAACGATGTTGGAAAACCCAAGTAAAACCCTAGTGAGTCGGGTATGGACTAAATCGTGCTAGAATTAGGAATTCGGGTTGGTCTTTAACTCCAGATTGATTCTAGTTTTGTTTGGGTATGGATCAAGTCATGGGTTTGATTGGTGTTTGAATCCATTTAACTAGTTTATGGGCCTTATGTAGAGGTATGCTTCGGTTGTTTTAGTTCAATAACCGAGCCAAACCAAAATTAATCGAAAATCCGTATTATCTCTAAATTTAGAAAGTGAAATGGAACCAAATTGTAAGGTAATGAAACTGAATTATTTCGATAAGTTTGATTCAATTATTTGTTTTTAAAGTTGTCATGCTCCAGTTTTGGAATCATCCAATGACTTTGAATTCACGACTGATACTAAGTCGCACATGAACTAACAAGTCTTTCATCAAGGAGGAAGTGGTTGAACATAAGCTTAATAATGATGATTTAGAGAAGTACTAATAAGAAAACTTGAGAGTAAATAAGAAACAAAATAATATTATATTGATAACAGAAAAGGTGTGTAACTCATGGCACACTTATAACTCAAATGTGGAACTATTATTGAGTACCAAAAGAAAGAGTAACGCCTCACTATAGCAAGGTCAAAGGCTAAAAGTACTAGAGTTGGTAGGTGGGTCACATGCATATGCCTAGTTACATAACTATGGTGCAAAAATTTTACAGTGGAGGGTCTTTGAGTCACATTATCTTTTGCTTAAATACTTAACGACTTCGATAAGCTTTATAGTGATGGTATTTCATCTCTTGGAGCTTCGGTGCATTTTATGCTTTTCTATTCACTATACCTTCATCCTCTAGAGTCTTTTGTCCTTTAGGGTGCAGATGCTAGTAATAGGTACAACTTGCACATTCCATGTCCATATGATAAACCTTACGTTTGCTCGCATGAAAGGCAGTGTGCAATCGGTTAAGGACCATCATTCTTCTAGAACATGGTAGCATGTTGCTTAACGATGATGTCATCGCACCACTTCTAGTAGATCCACTTCTTCATGGACGTCATTATCTTCACACATGGAACAGTTAAGCAAAATCACATTTCTCATGTTGATTAGTGCAGAAGTTGTGTTTAGTTGACAACATTTTAAACTGTTGTGCAGTAGTCCCTTATGCCTCCAACTATTATATAAGTCATTCACTGATATGCAACTTACCTTGCATTCTTCGCTATCTAGTCTTGCCACCAATAGATTTGCATCGTTGTCTTTTATAAATGACACTTGTACTTATCTTTTAACTAGCACTTGTACTTGCCTTTGCATGAGTATATTCGTTAATACACCAATTTTGACGACTTACCTGCATCCTACGACGTAGTTTTCTTGGAGGTACAATAGGCATAACTTCATTGTCCTCATTCAGACTTACGGTATCAATTTTCAAAGACATCATGCTGCAAGATATCTTATGTTCAACATTTTGTAGTGTCATTACTCTTATAGCATCCCCTACTTTTGACCTTCAACTAATTGAATTATTGATATATTCCAAACTTAACCTTCATTCATAAGTATTGTGTAAACAACATACGGTTCATCACAATTCACGAAGACCATTGTATTCGAGCTTGTGCATATCTCTATATAGTTTGCCCTCAAGAATTTCATTTGTAGTATCACTCGATATTCATTCAATGATATCACGATGAAGTTGGTTACCCTGCACCAACTCCTCACTCGGATCACAACAACAACTACCTCTTCAAAGATGGATTTGAACTCTCAATTCACAACTTTGATGTCGTTGCTCTTTTTCACTACTTTGAGGCCCTAACATTTAGCTTCAAGCAGGCACATGAAGTTGTGAGTAATACCAGTGTCAATCATTCTCATGGTGTTCATGTCATTGAGAGTAATCGGAATGTACATGATGGTCTTGTCCACATGCTTGC
The DNA here is from genome assembly GCA_036023115.1 of Brasenia schreberi. Taxonomy (NCBI): domain Eukaryota; kingdom Viridiplantae; phylum Streptophyta; class Magnoliopsida; order Nymphaeales; family Cabombaceae; genus Brasenia; species Brasenia schreberi. The sequence continues at coordinate 18,531,819 of JAYKKT010000086.1, read as the reverse complement.
ACGACATTGAATTCGTATCTAAGACATTCAACCATCTTAACATACCAATCCTCAATTTTCCTCCTCCGGATCACTATTTAAATCATTCGTCCTTTGCACGACATTGACATCGCATGCAAAGTCTACCAACACTCTTGTTGTAAGGATCTTTTGGCCTTATCCTTCTTTGCATGATCATTATTTTTCCCTTGATCCTTGGTGTGGAAGACTCGATTGGGGTATCTTTCAGCTGATTCTCATTTTTCTCTCCTCGTTGTTTTGACTATATGTGTCATGTTTGTTTTTATTCGGGCTATTTGATCGATGATTGTCAAGTAGACATTCTAATTATAATATAATGATGAAAATTGCATTAAGCAAAAGCATAAACTTTCACTGCACTCATATAATTATATAATAGTTACAATAAGCATCACTGTATTGAGTGTCAGAATTAGCATCTATAATTTTTTAACTTGATTTAAACACATCAAGCATCATTAAAGTGGACATACTAGATAACCAACTGTGTGATTTATCTCTTAATTCATTTGGATTCCCTCCATGTGAGAGGCGGACACCAATCTTGAATTGCAACTATGTAGGACTAAAGTAACATGCTATGGCTTGGGGACCATGTAATCATGAAAGTTACTCTAGATATATGGTTTAAGATCATTTACAAATTGAACAAAACCGAACAAATAAACCAATTTTTCATGAAATTATACACTGAAATCGAATTTGTGGTCAATAGAACCGATTTGAATAAAAAATTTGGTTCGGTTCAATTTGGTTATTTGGTTTTAACCAAAATAATGCTCACCCCTAGCCTTATGTGAATGTGTCGGTGCATGTTATATGCATATCGTGAGAGTTTGATATTTAAGACGGCAAGTTTGTAGGCTGCAAAAAAGGTTTCACTCCGTTTCTTTTATTCAAACTAAACACTTCATATCGAACTATTGGAAAGAACTGGATCTAATCGAGGTTAGGTTTGATCATATTGGTTCAGATCCGACCTGGATTAAACTTGGATCGGGCTTGTATTGATTTTGAGGCCGTTTTTATTATCATGGATTAAAGTTCATTTCATGGTTCCATTAGGACCAGGCTGGTTATTGCATTGGATTAAACTATCAAAGTCTAGGTTATTTTGCTGTTTGGACTTGGGTCCTGCAATTTGAAACAAAAGTTCTCCTTTTCCTGGTTTCTCTTTATTTTTAGGGTGACTCGTATTTTAATTCTTATGCATTTTAGACTGTTGAGTTCCTGGTTTAATGGTAGCACTTGCTAGGGGTGTCAAATCAGGTCATCAGTTCCAGTTCGGATTGAGTCCCTCTGAGTGGAGCTCGAAATCAGGTTGACTGGGACCTGACCGGATTTCTAGTTTGGGTCTTCTTCAACATCAGGAAACGAGCCAGGTCAGTTTTGGGTCAGCACACACACACACACATATATATATATATATACACATATATGTATGTATATATATATATGTGTGTGTGTGTGTGTGTATATATGTACACACACATATATATATATATATACATATATGTACATATATATGTATGTATGTATATGTATATATATATATATATATATATATATATATATATATATAGAGAGAGAGAGAGAGAGAGAGAGAGAGAGAGAGAGAGAGAGAGAGAGAGAGAGAGAGAGAGAGAGAGAGAGAGAGAGACTTTGGTCGGGTCTGCATTGGGCCTTGTCCGGACCCAAACTACTACTTATTAAGGTGGCTTGGTGCTTAAATGTTTAGATTCAAGCATTTGCATCTTAGACTTTAAAAGTGTTTTGAGATGAGTAGCCCTTTTCGTGATTTGTGTACATAAGATGATTCTGAAGTTGTACAAGGCTCTTATTTGATTCAGTTAATGTGTAGTGAAAGATGAATATATATATATATATATATATATATATATATATATATATATATATATATATATATATATATATATATATATATATATATATATATTTGTGTATATATATATATGTATATATATATATATATGTATGCACGTATATATATTTGCTCTTGGGTTTTGGTAAATGATTTACAATATGGCCACTAGCAGAGAAAATGGTTCCGTTACATATATATATATATATATATATATATATATATATATATATATATATATATATATATATATATATATTTGTTCTTGGATTTTGGCAAATGATAAATGATTTGCAGTATGACCACTAGCAGAGAAAATGGTTCCTTTATATATATGTGTGTATGTGGGTATATATATATATATATATATATATTGTTCTTGGGTTTTGGTAAATGATTTGCAGTATGGCCACTAGCAGGAAAAATGGTCCCTTTTCTTTTTTTGGTTACAACAGGAGGCCGAAGGCCGGTATGCAGTCCCCAACAAACAAACTCATGGCCAACATCACGATTGTCGAGAGACAAACCTATTCGGTTCCAACCTGCCGAGCTCAGAACCAAACTAGTCCTGAAACCCGGCAAGAACTGCCACCGGTGGAACCACAGAGTTCAGGAAACCCATGCTGGTGCAAGTCACTTCTCTCGTTTCCCTTGTTTACTTGAGCTCATATAATATTTGTACACACATAATGGATCGGATGCCAGACAGTTGCAAGAGACGAAGTTTGTATACAGATATATTTTATTTTTCAAATATAGTGCCCTTGCCTGACAAAAGGATGCCTTGTTGTTGCCAGTCTCTCAATCTTCTATCGAAGAAAATCACAACTAGGATCCGAGAGTATATATTTTGAGACTATCTTTCACTTTCACACACACACACTCACATACATATAAATATAAATATAAATATAAATATATATATATATATATATATATATATATATATATATATATAGAGAGAGAGGAGAGAGAGAATGTGATTGGTTCATGTATTATGTTCACTCTTTACTTTGAGGAGTTCCAGTGTAATAAAAGTAAGTTTTATTTTTTTTTATGATTTTTTATAGGATAGTCATACTTTCAAAAGTAACGGATAGATAAAGTAATCAATCTCTCTCTCTCTCTCTCTCTCTCTCTCTCTCTCTCTCTCTTGGGAGGAGAGGTGTCATTGGGATTTTGCGACTGGCTTCCATGGTTCAAAACATACATGCAAGAAATCATTGGGAGGAAAGGTTAGGTAGCTTAAACTGGTGTAAACAAAGTAGTCACAGTCAATCATAGGATCCCATTTAAAAATGCATTCCTAACTACTAAATTATTAAGCCAATACATCAAATATACATAATGTGCTTCTCTGTCAAAACAACTGGCACCAACAAATGCAAGGACCATAATCACACTAAGAATCATTTTACAACATGCTAATATTTTGATAAGTTCAATATTAGGGAGGTCAAGAGTATGGATGTGGGTTGCACTCAGACCGTTAGCTCACTTGGCAGGCAGCTCGATCACAAGATGAAGGTCGTGAGTTCAATAACTGGGATGTGCATTCCTGACTTGAGCCTCCCCTTTGCAACCATAAAAAACTACTGATGTCGTTTGGTAAGGCCACTAAAGCAACACACACCAAATTTTAAACTGTCGGTGCCAATCAATGGGGCTGGCACTCGTGACTAGCGAGCGCCTAGTCGTTTCGGGTTAGGCCAACCTTTACCAAGCTCGCAATGATTTAATAGAAACAAAGACACAACATGTACAAAGTTTTTTATTATTTTGGATCCATCTCTATTATTTTATAATACACAAAAATAAAAAAATAGGGAACTATTCTTTTTGTTCACATCTTCATTGTGTTTTTGCAACACGAACCAAGTAGTCTTAATTATGTCTTATGAATAAACTTAAAGGTTAGTAAAATGTTTCTTCATAATTATTTTGGTGAGGTGATGTCAACGATATTGATGATCTCTCTTCAAAACCAAAACCAGAACCAATTGAAAGCACTAAAATATCTAACATAATCGAAACACAAGATTATTACAAGTCCCTTGGAGAGTAAACCATGACTGCTTGTACCAAAAAATGGTGGATGTTGGTGGTGACGTAAATAAACAAAATGTATTAAGAGGATCACATCTAATACATTAAACAATTTAATAAATGATTTATATGTAACTAAAAGAATTTTCGGCGAGTTTAAAAAATACAAAGAAGAATATCCTGCTAATAAGGTCGTTTTTAACGATAAATTAAAGAAAGGAAGAAAAAACTCGCTTTGAAGCTTGACTTGAGCCGTCATTACCGTCCTTGGCCTCCAAGGAGACGAACTTCGCTGTCCTTTCGCATCTAAACGAGCCAATCACGGAGTTAAAGCTCAATCGCCGGACACCACGTGGAAACTTACGTGTCACGTTGCCGTTGATGACGTGGCTCGCACCCTTTTCTAAACTGCGTCGCCGGTGCTCATTACCGTATCGGAACGAGACGATTCGTTCCTTGATTTGCGCCGCGACCAGTAGCGTGACTCCGGCGGGAATTCTGGCTAGCAAACAAGACTTTGAGGTCGTAGCAAACAAGACTTTGAACCCGAGCACGACTCAGAGAGTCTTGGACTGTGCTCATATCCTCTAAGTAGGAATATAAAATAACGGAATCATGGTAAACCCGTTTCTGACCCGAATATGAAACAACGATATATTTTCGGACACGACCTAAGCAGATAATTATATGAATTCAGAATCATAAATTGGAATTTTTAAATCACTATGCGAACCGAATCCGAACCATTTACTTTCCTATGACCCACCAGTCAACGTCTCTACTCACTACGTAGGAAATTTGCATGCTTAATCAACCACACAAATTGTGGTTTGGTTGCGTTTGGAGACGCTGGTGGTCGGGTTGAGCTAAAGATGCCCAACCACTCAAATCTACGTAGTGCCAGTCTTTTCAGAAGTTCCTCCATAAATACCAACTATCATGAAAGATTAATTCTTGAGTTTAAGAAATGATGATGGTGACAGAAGAGAACAACCAGACCCTTATTTAATTTGTGTAAAAAATATTCTATTCAAAATTCAAAATAAAAAGCAAGCTTCTTCAACACTTGGAACAATTATACGATTTTCTTTGTGAACGGCTTGCTTATCGAATTTAAAAACATTTCAACTTGTGAATCGACCTCCTAACCAGGTGAATTACTGGTCATTGTGGAATTATATAATTCTTTCTCCTCACCAAGCACGATCATATGCTACATTAGACAAATAAGATCATCAATCCTCTAATTTCGAGCAACTTCTTACTTACTGGATATCCAACTGACTATTAGATGCTCTTACTAAAAGTTAGGCAGGACGTTGCCATCAGATATCTATATCGTAGCCGTTTTCCGGCGATCATTTCGATTTCCCAAAATATCGCAGATGCAGAAAAGTGGAAATGTCCAAAAGGCGAGAACTTTATCATTTTCCATCTTCATCCACCAACCTGTGGGCACGACGACGGTGGCTCGACTCCGTTAGCAATTCCCAATTCGCCGGTTTTACGTCGGAAACCGCGTCGATGGCGAAGAATCGATATGGTCACGCTTCCCAATCACCACCTTTTTATCGTAAAAATAGACAAAGAAACCAATCTTATCTTAAAAGAAAAAAAAACATCTGACAAAGATTAGAAAAATAGAGAATGAAATATCAGCCAAATCTCTTTATTTTGTAAGTAAAATATATTCTCAGTTTTAGTACTGCCATTGGTTCTGTCAACTCATCAGTCATCATAGGTATGTTTGAGGATTAAATTCTTTATTATTTTTTTGCGTACGGTCTCTAAGCGTCTTGATTGTATACCTTCTCGGCTTCTCGCGCTTGTGGATCCCACTTTTCCTTTTGTAAACAGGCTGGATGTAGCTGTTTGCTAAGTAGGAAAACGCTTTGCTAGCTGCACCGTTTATGGTGGTCTTCATTTAGTTTGATGCTTTTAGATCGCCATTTATTCCACCTTCCAGTTTCCCGCTTTTAAAGATACTCTTCAATGTCAATGAACCAGTTAGGAGGAACTCTTATCACTTCTTGAGCACCCATTTTCTTATTTTGGAGATTTGAGCATGTGGGCGTGTTTCCTTTTGTTTCTGAGAGAGATTTGATCTGATTTACCTGCAAATTAAGTTGTTTTGGGCTTTGGAGATGGTAGAGATGGCGATAGAAATGGCTTTCGTTAAGTTGTCGTCCTTTGTTTCTCTTGTTCTCGCTGTGTTTTGTGTGGATTTCATGATGACTGGTTCTTATGCTGCCTATGCGCCAGTAGATGGCTACTTGATTGCTTGTGGTGCTTCTCAAAATGTGACTGTAAACGGCAGAACCTTTGTCCCTGATTCGCAATCACCTTCCCTTGTGATCTCAGATCAAGGAATTACTGTTGTTTCTTCCTCTAACTCCGTTCCTCCTTCATTCCCAATCTACCTATCCGCTCGCGTCTTTTCAAAGCCGAGCTCATATAGATTCAGCATTGGTCAAGCTGGTTTGCATTGGATTCGACTGTATTTCCATGCCGTTCCAAATTCTGATTATGCTCTAAATTCAGCATCTCTCACCGTAGTAACTGATGATTTTGTGCTATTGAATAACTACATTTTCAAGAACCAGAGCCAACCGTATCTGTTTAAGGAGTATTTGATCAATGTGACATCTGATTACCTGAGTATAACCTTTGTGCCCATGAACAATTTCGTCTCTTTCGTGAATGGCATCGAAGTTGTCTCGGCCCCCGACAGGTTGATAGCTTCTAATCAGGCTCAGCAAGTCTCTGTTGGGACTTGGGAGAATGATCTGAAATACCTCCATGTGAACAGCTCAGTCATTAATGTGTCAGTCAGCCCTTCCACCATTAAGTATCATACAGGTGTTACGCCTGAGACAGCACCAAATTTGGTCTATGCCACTGCTGAAGCAATGGGGGATGCGAATGTGGCCAATTCGAATTTCAACATTACTTGGGTCTTTCCTGTGGATCCAAACTTCTCCTATTTTATTCGGGTGCACTTTTGTGATATCATGAGCAAGTCACTCAACACTTTAGTCTTCAATTTATTCATAAATACTGACATAGCTCTTGGAAGCCTTGATCTCTCATCCATAACTAATGACTTGGCTGTGCCTTACTTTAAGGACTTTGTTTCCAATGCCTCAGCAGACTCTAACACTTTGACAGTAAGTGTTGGTCCTGATACAATGGCAGACATCACAAATGCAACTATGAATGGACTGGAGATAATGAAAATCAGCAATGAATTGAAGAGCTTGGATGGACTTTCTTCAGTTGAGAGTCTCCTTCCTAGTTCATCAGCAAACAAGAAGAAGATAGGAATAATAATTGGTTGTGTTGTTGGGGCTGTAGCTGCCATAGCATTTGTTGGTTTGTGTTATTGCTGCTTGGTGGGACGCAAGTCAAAGTCTACTCAACAGGGCCATCCATGGCTGCCTTTACCCTTATATGGAAACTCTCAGACCATGACAAAAATGTCAACAACTTCGCAGAAGAGTGGAACTGCAAGCTGCATTTCTTTAGCTTCATCAAATCTTGGAAGGCTCTTCACTTTCCAAGAAATCCTAGATGCAACCAACAAATTTGATGAGAAGCTGCTTCTTGGTGTTGGTGGTTTTGGTAGAGTTTATAAGGGAACACTTGAAGATGGGACCAATGTAGCTGTTAAAAGGGGGAACCCCAGATCTGAACAAGGTCTTGCTGAATTCGAACAGAAATTGAAATGTTATCCAAGCTTCGCCATCTTCATCTTGTGTCTCTCATTGGTTATTGCGATGAGAGGTCAGAGATGATTCTGGTTTATGAGTACATGGCTAATGGACCCCTTAGAAGTCATCTATATGGATCAGAACTTCCACCTCTGTCATGGAAACAGAGGCTTGATATATGCATTGGAGCAGCTAGGGGTCTTCATTATCTTCACACTGGGGCAGCTCAAAGCATAATTCATCGAGACGTGAAGACCACCAACATCTTGTTAGATGAGAATTTTGTTGCCAAAGTTGCTGATTTTGGGCTTTCTAAGACTGGGCCTGCCCTCGATCAGACTCACGTGAGTACTGCTGTTAAAGGTAGCTTCGGCTATCTTGATCCTGAGTACTTCAGAAGGCAACGACTGACTGAAAAATCTGATGTCTACTCATTTGGGGTTGTTTTGATGGAAGTGTTATGCACAAGACCAGCCTTGAATCCTGTCCTTCCTAGGGAGCAGGTTAACATAGCTGAGTGGGCAATGACCTGGCAGAAAAAAAGGGATGCTTGATCAAATCATGGATCAAAATCTGGTGGGGAATGTGAATCCTGCTTCTCTCAAGAAGTTTGGGAGACAGCTGAGAAGTGCTTGGCTGAGTATGGTGTGGACAGGCCATCTATGGGAGATGTCTTGTGGAATTGAGATCAAATATTGAGAATAAAGGCAATTATACAAATTTTCGGGTTCGGCGAACTTATAGTTTGTATGTAACATTTTTTTTGCATGACCTTTTTATCACTGAAAGCTTACATCTTTGTAGTTTGGAGTTCCTTTTTGTATCATATTTGAATCTTCTGAACAAAATCTATCTCAAACATTATCATATATTCATTATAAAGGCATGTCGTGAATCAACTTATGTAGCAATGTTTTGTAACCAATCCCATCTATACTTAAATATTCTTAAACATTTGTATTTGATTCGTGCTATCAATGTTCTAGATTTAGATCCAAAAGCAATACTGTACTATTATACTTTTTTTATTTACATTTAATGCATGATAGTACAATCATTTTTTTATTCAAATCTCTATTACTAATCACGTGAATTAACCAATAAAAATGTTAGAGTAGATTTAGTATATATCTATATATGTATATAGTGTTAAAGTAAATGCTCAAACTCATTTGTGATCAAATCTACTCAAATATCTTAACCATTTTATTAGTGTGATCATTGGTGGTTCTATAAATTAAAAGTATTATTGTATTTTGACTTTAATACATTATGTGTATTAAATATTTTTTATCAAAAGATTGAGATGATAAAGTAAATGATTGAGATGATAAAAATATATTTGAGCATAAATAGGATTTTAGCATTTATCACATTCTCTCTCTCTCTCTCTCTCTCTCTCCATATATATATATATATATATATATATATATATATATATATATATATACAAATATGAAGTGTTAAGTATATAATGTCTTTCGGTACATAATATTGTATAAACATCAATGATAAAGATTTGAATTACTCAGTAAATTAAATGCAAAATACAACAATAAAATTATACTTTTAATTTAAATCTCTAATGTTGATTTCAAAAATCGAAATGTAGAATTGTTTATTCAAGATCATGCAATTATTTTTGAATACAAGAGGAGGTTGCAACCTAAAATATACATACTCTGCATCCCCTCGGATCAAACTCCTCAGCAAGAACACAAGCGTCAATAAGCTATACTAGTTGAGCTAATACAATGGGTGCAAGATAATGCAATTTAAGCATCATGCAGCTACTATTCCTTATATATATAAAGTAGATGATGCAAATCACTCGTGTAAACTCTATTCAACCAATCTCAATCATACGTATTCAGGTGAATGAATGATTGAAATTGTAAAACAGTGCGTGTAAAGAGAATCAAGTGCCTTCCAAAGTATATAGTACTTTATCACTTTTTTATTTTGTATCTCAACTACCAATGAACCTTAATCAAATGATTGAGATTGTTTTGGAAATAGTTACTTATAATTATATATAAAGTTTGAATCCTCCAACTTTCATATATATATATATATCATTTGGGTGAATGATACACTTTTTTGAAACAATGGTAGCTTAAGCATGTGTAATCAACACATAAAAGTGAAAAAAGCCCCGTCCTTATGTGGGTCTAAAGAAAGGATTCATATGCAATAGAGAACAGGCGACAAAAGGGAAAGGAAATATCGTCTCATGTTCAAGAAATCATTAAGGATCATTAAAATGTTGGATATCTTGATCATGTGACTCATCAGTCCTCTCTTCTAAACCAATCATCTCTGGCGCACCAATTGTCCACCTGAATCTTAGATCATTTTTTGGCTGAAAACTGTTCAATCTAAGCTTTTGCAAGCTAGTCCAATTTCTTGCACATATTGCGCATGCTAGCTGCTATATCAGTGGATGCTATCTAAGTGCTAGCGGTGGGCCAGTAGCAGCAGACGTATACAGCTACTTGTGGGCTTTAAACCACTTTAAATCGAGCCGATTAAAGCTTCATCTGAGTTTATAAAATGAGCTGGTTTGATTGTGCCTTGTCTTCTCTATTCTTAGTATAAAGATTCACAGATTGTACAACTTCCCATTATATAGTTGAACAGTCCCTTCTTTTTCATAAGTACGCAGAGAATGAGACCGATCTTAACAGCAGAATCATTTTGGGAACATGATTACAAGCATCAGGAAATTAATCAGACTGTTCAACTCTGTTTGCTCGTAGTAGCTATGTTCCCAATAGCATGTAATTCAGCTACTAGACAGTGATCGGTGCTATCGGTTTCAAATTGCCGGTTTTGGTAAGTTGGGATTTGAATGAGTACTTTTATAACTACAACAACAACTAAGCCTTTTACCATACTAGACGGGGTCAGCTACATGGATTCTTTGTTTCCACATAGCCCTCTTTGTTTCCACATAGCCCTATCATGTGTCATGTTAGGAGTTAACTCACAATAAACTAGATCATTCTTTATTGTTTCTTTCCAACCCTTTTGTGGTTGTTCTCAACCTCTTTTAATACTTTCAAAATCTAGTTTTTCCAACCTTCTTATAGGTTCTTTTTTATCTTCTTTCTATATGTCAAAATCAATACTTTTATATATTTTTTAAAAATAATAATTAAAAAAATAGTAGTTCCAGCCACGGTTTAGGGTTTGCTAGCTTCATCAGTTCTGGGTTTCAAACAGTTCCTAACCCGGTTTGATTCATGGTTGGAACCGGTCAGAAACCGGTCATGTCTACCTCTAAGGTTCTAAGCGGTCAAGGTTTTTTCGGCGGACTTAAGAGTTGCGTAATATTGAAAAGTTTTAAGTTGGTAACCCATAGGGGTGGTAAACTGGTCACTTTAGGCTCGGGTAAAACATAGGCTGACCTGTAACCGACCTGATTTTTCTTCAAGGCCGTATTGTTTCAACTCAGACTGGACGGGGTTGGGTCAACCTAACTAGGACTCTTTGTGTATACAAATTACCTAGTGTATATTTTATACACACACATATATAATGTTTATATATTATATATGTATATCTCTTATATTGTATTATGCATGTAGATTATATGTATAGTATGCAGATTTTATTATATATAATGTTCATATACACACTATACTTTACATGTGTGTCTATTCATGTATTCATATAGGTAGTACATATGTACACAGTGGTGGATCAGAAATAGGTAAGGTGGGGCGTTCGCCCCACCTGAAATATGAAATGAATGAAAATACTAAACCTCACAGTTGAATCCATGGTCACCTTAAACAGTTTCATAGGCTATTCGATACCTGCTGCCAAATTCTAGATTTGCCACATATATACAACCATCTATAAGTGTGCATGCATATATATATAGTACATTATTACATTTAGATGTTATGTCCAACAATCAATCTTAAGTTGATGAATGATTAAAATTTTAAATTTAAAAAACAAAAATTGTGCATGTGGATAAAGTAAACCTATAAAAAAATATACATATAATTTTGATTTTAAATTTAAATCTCAACCATTAAACCAACATGAATGATTGAGATTTGTTTGGATATGCTAGCACCTAAGCGTGTTACAATATATCACGTTTTCTCTCTCTCTCTCTCTATAATAGCAAACTTAATAATTTCTTTGATGTGACACACACTTATATTTCATGTCCACAAAACACTTATATTTCTTTCTATACAACGACTAGCTCATGAATTTTTAAGATTTTGGGTGAGGCATATGCCTCATCACCCTAAAACGGGTCTCCTACTATATATATATATATATATATATATATATATATATATATATATATATATATATATATGATCAGGTTCAGTCAGAAATTGCCACCCTTAGTAACTCATATACAATATTTATTATAGTATGCATACATCTACAATATAGATATTGCTACCACCTTATTCACTTTATTTCGCCCAAATAACCAAAAAAACATTAATTAAGTAGTTTCTTTGCGTGGAGTGTATAAAATAGCATTTGGTGCCCCCATACACTAAGTGGTTAAGCACCTTTTAGGTAGACTTAGAGGCCAGTATACTAATGTTAAAAAGTAAAAAGATGTTAACTCGTTGGAGTGTTAAATCGGGTCACTTTCTTTGACTACCGGGGTGCACGTATGCGTCGTTGTAGCTTCGGCCTCCCTCTGTAACCCAAAAAAAAGATCGGGTCATTTCTGGTTGGGGTTAAAAACAGGCCAAACCAGATTAGACCTAATCTTTCTTCGGGTCATATTATTTAAACCCGGGCGCTCGGTCAGAGTTGACTCAACTGGGAACCTAATATATATAATATTTACATATTATACATGCATTTGTCTTATGTGCATTTATATATGTAAAATATATGTATAATTTGTAGATCACATCTTTATATAAGCACATATATCTAATATATACATACACATATACACATACATATATTGCATTGTATATACTAGTAATATTACATGCTAGTGTATCGAAACAAATCTCAACCATTTACTTTTAAAACTAGAAAATCGATATTTGAATTTAAAAATTTAAAAGTTTTTTAATTACTTTTTACTTTTAAATTCAAATACCAACCATCTATATTTTAAAATTGAGAGTTAAGATTTGTTTGGAGATGCTAGCATGTATATATATGTGTATATACATATGCATTCATATATATATATATAGATGTGTATTTATATATGAATACACATATATACACATATATGTATATGTGTATGTGTGAGAGAGAGAGTTTCGGTTGGTTGCGACCTCTAGTAACTCATAGAAAATTTGTACTAGTATGCATATTGTATTACAATATAGATGCCACAGCTACCTCATCCATCTCATTCCGCACCAATAAGAGAAGAAACATTAATTTTTCATGATTAACTAAGTATTTTCGATTTGAAGCATACAATTCCAATTGGTAGTGTATATCGACATTAGCATTACGTTTTCCAAACAACTTTTAGTTAATAATAAAATCTTCGACTCCTTTAATTATAACCTCCTAATTCACTACACGGACACTAGTGCTTAGTGGCACACAAGGTTCATATGCGCGGATTAACAACGTAGCATGGAAAAACATAGCAGGTTTTATTCATCAACAGTTTCTTTAAGATTACAAGGGTCACACATGAATTCGTATCCATAACAACACGGAAAAGAGTATATTGCAGGAGGCAAATAATTGCTCTATTGAATATATCTTCATTTTCGGCAAACAATTCCTTCACCATGGCTGTACCTTGTTCTGAGGCACTGCTTCGCCTTTCGGCTTGAACTTTCAGAGCTTGCATTCTGGTGAAAGAAGTGAAGGTGTTCTGTACTTGTCCTCACCTCCCATGACTGGCATGAGCACTCCTATCTTCACTGGGCTCTGGTAGTCTGGTTGGAAAGTCTGGCCAATGATGCCTTCTACCTGAGGACTGAGGCTAAAGAATCTTAGCTGAACTTCAAGGTGAGCAAAGCAGTCATCAGCAGGAATCCGGTATCAGTGTATCCGATCGTCTTCCATGGTAACGGGCACTACGTTCACCGAGACCACGACGATTTCTGGCAGTGTGACCAGAATGCTGTGGTATCTGTGCATCCGATCGTCTTCCATGGTCACGGGCACTACGTTCACCGAGACCTCGACGATTTCTGGCAGTGTGACCAGAATGCTGTGGTATCTGTGTATCCGATCGTCTTCCATGGTCACGGGCACTACGTTCACCGAGACCTCGACGATTTCTGGCAGTGTGACCAGACTGCTGTTAGCCAGAATGCTGTTAGTTCTAGCAGTTCTTTCTAACTTCAACTCTTGTTTGGGTGAGTTCTGTTGGTCCCTTCTTTCAGCTGGAGTCGTGAGTCGGTGAAGTGGTTTTCGTGGTTTCTCTATGGCGGATTACTAGGGAAGATTGACTTATCCTTTCTTGTTTTATTCTCTATGTTTTTCGTCTATAGTACAGGATTACCAAGTTCATCTTCCTTGTCGTGAACTTTCTGTTACAAGCTGTTTCTATGTACTATATACGTTTATCTGCAACATATGTTTTTAATATATTTTAATGTATACGTTTGTATGTGCTTTGAGGGATTTACTGTCGAGAATGATAAAATCTAACATTACATCTCCCACTTACTCATTCGAGCAAGTATTTTGACATACTATTCATTTTACCTCTCACTTTCATGAGGTTTTTCAAGTCATGCCATCTATAATTGCTATTACAATCATTAAATGTTACGTGGTTTCTTACCTATACAACAATCAAACATATCTTAAACCCATGTTTGTAACGTGCTTTGATAAAAGATCTTATGCTATGTCTTTAGTCAAGGAGTCTGCCAACATATAATGAGTTGGCATATATGAGATGGATATTTCTTTTCTCATAACCATATCATGGTAGTATTTAACCATATGTTTGCCTTTTGAATTATCAGCTCCACTCTTAATCAGAGTAATTATTACATTATTGTCATAATAAATAACAACTGACTCGTTGACTATATCCAACTTCAAATCACGTATGAAGCGGATTATTCAAACAACACTTATTGCAGTCATACAAAAAGCCACATACTCAACCTCATGTGTATCCAACACTACACACCCATGTTTCTTACATGTCTAAGAAACAACTCTACCTCCAAATAAGAATATTTGTTTCAAGATTGATTTGTTGTCATCTTTTCTCTCAATAAAATCAGTATCTTCGTATCCTACCACTTTCAGTTCATCTCTTGAAAGCAAAGTTTCAAGTTTTTTTGTTCCTTTAAGATAACTTAGAATACTTTTCACAGCTATACAATGCTGTCAACTAGAATTACTTTGATATCTACTTACAAGAACAATGAAGCTGATATCAGGTCTTGTACACAATATAACATACATCAAGTTACTCATAACTTATATATAAGGAACATTAAGTTTATTGTCTCCCTCATAAGGACAATCAACTTACTCAATTTGACCCATTTTGCGACAGGTGTAGATATAGGCTTGCATTCACCCATTTTAAACTTCTTGAGGATATAATCGATATCTCTCTCTTGACTTAGGCATAAGAGTTTATATTCTCTGTCTTGAGAAATCTTTATACCTAAGATATAAGATGCTTCCCCTATATCCTTCATTTCGATCCTTGAGTTTAACCATGACTTGATTTTGACAATCATCTCATTATCATTATCAATTAACAATATGTTATCTACGTATAATGATAAGATGACAAAGTGACTCTCATTGTTCAAGACATATATACAATGGTCAAATTCATTAGTTACAAACCCAAGTTCTATAATGGTATATTGAAAAGTCAAATACCATCGACGAGGTGACTATTTAAAGTCATATATGAATTTTTTCTAACCAATATACCTTATCTTCTTGGCCTTTAACAATATATCCATATGGTTGTTGCATATACATGATTTAATCTAAATCACTATTTAAAAAATCAATTTTTACATCTAAATAATATAAATTCAAATCATAATATACTAAAATTGTTAGAATTATTCTTATAGATACAAATTTCACAATAGGAGAATATGTTTCAACATAATTTATCATCTCCTTTTTTGAAAAACCCTTCGCAACCAACCTCGTCTTAAACTTGTTGATTGATCCATCAACTTTATATTTCTTTTTCAAAACTCATTTACAACCTATGACTTTTCTTCCTTCCATTAAATCAATCAACTCTCAAACTTAGTTTTTCTCAATAGATTCAATTTCTTCATAAATGACTTTTTCCTAGTCTGTTGATTGAGATGAGTGAATAACCTACCAATATGTCAAGTTATCAGTCAGCTCATGTAAATCCACTAAATTACACACTTCCTCAACCTTGTAAGTATGATAATCCTTTAAGTAGTACGGTATGATCCTAAGTCTTTTATGTCTACTTAAAGTTTCAGTTTGTTTATGAAGATCATCTATAGGTTTAAATGATGATAGATCTAGACCTTATAGATCATTAATATGCTCATCATCATTTTCAAGGATGTCATTCTTAGTATCTTCCAATAATTCAACATCTTTGCTCTCTATTAGTTAATATTTTTTATGATAAAATTGATATCCTTTAGATCCTTTAGGATATCAAATAAATATACATATCAAGGACCTACTGTCTAGCTTATCTCTAGACTAGTCAAGAATCTTGACATGAGCGATAGATCCACACCTCTTGAGATAACTTATGTTTGGTTTTCTTCCAAACCATATCTCATATGGTGTAGAAAATACATCTTTACAAGATACTCTGTTGAGTATATACACAATCATACTTACCGTTTCTTTCCAAAATAGCCTTGAGTGAAAAACATCTATTAACATAGACCTTGTCATATTAAATAAGGTCCTATTATATCTCTCTGTTACACCATCTTATTGAGGTGTCCTGAACATTGTATTTTGCTTTGTAATACCAAAGTTTTTACATAATTCTAAAAGTTCTCTAGAATTATACTTTTCACTTCTATCCGATCTCAAGACTTTGATTGTATGCACTAGTTGGTTTTCAACTTCCTGCTTATATTCTTTGAATACTTTAAGTGTCTTAGATTTATATGCTAAGAGATATAAGTATGTATATCTCGAGTAATCATCAATAAATGTTATAAAATAAACTTTTTCTCAATGTAATTTTACTCTAAAAGGTTCACATAAATGATTGTGAATGATTTTCAACTAGCTTGTTGCCTTTGTTATTTCCTTAGAAAATATTTTTCTTGTCATTTTCTCTTATATATAGGCTTTACACTTACTAAAAGTATTTTCGTAAAATCTTTACAATAAGTCAAAGTCGGATAACTTCCTCAACTTTTTTAGACTTATATGCCCTTGACATTTATGCTAAACATTCACATCAACATTAAATGTACAATCAATATAAATAGAAAAACCTTCACTTTCATTTTTATTTAACATGAACAAACCATGTTTAACATCAAATTGTCCAAAGAAGAATACTTTCTCGTACTTTCTCGCTTTCACTTTATCAAGAAAAAATCTGACTTCAAAGTTCTTCTTAACTAAGGCAAGGACTGAAACAAAATTGCGCCTTATAGTTGACACAATCAATATATCAATCAAAACAATTGGTGTGCCTTGTACATGAATCCTAAAGGACCCTACTCTAAGGACATTAGAAAATGTGTTATTTCTCACATACACCATATATTCCCCTAGTTTATATTTCTTTATGTCCATAACTCTTACCTTGCTCTTCGAGATATGTCTGGTTGCTCTAGAGTCAATCTACCCGTCAATGACCCGACAATTCATGTAAAAGCATTTAGATACCATAGAGATTATGTCCTTCTTCTCTGATTATCCATATTATTGGGTGTTTTCACCATTCTTCTTGTTGCGACAATCCCTCTTAGAGTGCCCTATTTTTCCATATTTGAAGCACTTGAGCTGAGAAATAGTTTTCTATATTTTTTTAAAAGGTTGGCCGTCTTTTTTGTTATTCTTGTCAAACTTCTTATTTGGTTTATTTCTCTTCTAGTTGATTATAGATCTGTACTCTATCTCATCTTGAACTACTAGTAATTTCTCTTTTTTATTTTTGTTCATATGCTCTTATTTGATTGCTAGTTTGAGGGATAATTCAGAAAGGCTTGTCCCAATCCCTAGTGTAAGGGTGGTAGCGACCATGTTATATAATGGAAAAAATTATTTAGTATTGTAGATATCAACATTTATTTTGGGATGACTGATTTGGCTACAACTAAGTCCTTTGCCATTATCAACATATGGTTAACATGTTCTACTACATTATCTCATTCTTTCATTTTATAAGACTTATATTTTTATAGTAATAATTAAATATAAAGCTTAGTTGTAGTGTCATACTTAGTTGTTATTGAGTTAAACAACTCGTTTCCTAGTCTCATACTCTTCAAAGTCCCTAATCAGATCATCCTCCATATATGTTAACATGATAGTTCTTGCTATCGTGTCATCTTTTAAAAATATTTTATACATTTATTTTTGTTGCTCAATTATATGAGGGGTTGATGGTTGTACAGTTTCCCTTGGCACATAGTCTATAAATTCTAGTGTAAGAGCCAATGATATTCTCCTTTTTTATGTTTGAAAATTAAGATTGTTTAATTTTTACGCTTTTCCCAATTCGGATACACATATTCGGGAGTTTATTTTTATGTGTTTGACAAAAACAACAATCAGACGGTCTAAAAAGGAAACATACAACAAGCAACATATAACAGATAGTCAATCATTAAAATATAAAATATAGAATATCCGTCTACTGAACTAAAAATAACATAATATACTTAAAACCAATTTCAAACATATTTTAAGTATCATCTTTGAGTTTTTATAACTTGTTTATTTATTTTCATAAACAGACCAGGTACAAATCTATAATTTTTTCCTGTTTTCATGGCATTATAATTTCTCAAAATTTTAGGGTCAAATTAGAATTTTTATCTATATGTCCTATTTGGTAATTATTCAAAAAGAATAAGGATACACTAGTAACTTTTTCCCTGATTTTTCAAACAACAACAACAACTAAGCCTTTTCTCATACTAGATGGGGTCGGCTACATGGATTCTTTGTTTCCACAGATCTCTATCGTGTGCCATGTTAGTAGTTAACTCATAATAAGCTAGATCATTCTTTATCATTTCTTTCCAACACTTTTGTGGTCATCCTCTACCTCTTTTAATACTTTCCAAATTTAGTTTTTCTAACCTTCTTACAGGTTCTTCTTTTGATCTTCTTTCTATATGTCCAAACCATCTTAAACGATATTCTCTCGTTTTATCCTCTATTGGTGCCACTCCTAATTTGTTTCTAATAAGCTCATTATGTATACGGTCTTTTCTTGTATGACCACTCATCCATCTCAACATCTTCATTTCTGTCACATACATCTTTTGTACATGTTGATGATTAACTGCCCAACACTTAGAACCATAAAACATGGCAGGCCTAATTGCTGCTCTATAATATTTATCTTTTAACTTTAATGGTATCTTCTTATCACAAAGAATACCTGATGCTCCTCTCCATTTTAACCAACCAGCATTAATTCTACGCGTAACATCTCCATCAATTCTTCTCTCACTCTGAAAAAGTGATCCTAGGTATTTAAAACTTTCCTTTTGGGGGATGCAATGTGTGCCAATTTTAATTTCTATGTCCTCTGAGGTAACCAAATGATCAAACTTACATTCCATATATTCTGTCTTTGTTCTACTAAGTTGGAGGCTCTTTCTTTCTAATGTTTCTCTCCATAGTTCCAATTTTCTATTAACTTTTTCCTTAGATTCCTCCACTAATACAATGTCATCAACAAATAACATACACCAAGGTACTTCATCTTGAATATGTTTTGTTAACTCATCCATCACCATTATAAATAAGTATGGACTTAAAGTTGATCCTTGATGTAACCCAATATTAACTTCAAAGAAGTCTGTTGTTCCTTCATGAGTCCTCACACATGTTTTTGCACCATCATACATGTCTCTTGTAAGGTTAATATATGTCAATGGGATACCTCTTTTTTCCAAAGTTCTCCAAAGAACCTCCTTCAATACCCTATCATAAGTTTTTTCTAGATCAATAAATATCATGTGAATGTCTTTCCTTTTTGCTCTAAAATGTTCTATAAGACGTCTCAAAAGGTGAATCGCTTCAATAGTAGATTTGCCTGGCATGAATCCAAATTGGTTCTCTGTTGTACTTGATACTTGTCTTAACCTACGCTCAATAATTCTTTCCCATAATTTCATAGTATGGCTCATTAACTTGATACCTTGATAATTCGCACAATTTTAAATGTCTCCCTTGTTCTTATATATGGGTATAAGTGTACTTGCTCTCCATTCCTTGGGCATCTTTTGGTTTTTCCATATTTCATTAAATAGTCTTGTGAGCCAAGTGATTCCTATTTCTCCTAGTATTTTCCAAACTTCTATAGGAATATTATCTGGTCCTACTGATTTATGACCCTTCATATGTTTAAGAGGCTCTTTGACTTCATTCTTTTCGAATACGTCAGTATAAATTGTGGTTTATATACTTTTCTTATTTGGATAACTCTCCTAAGCTAATACTAACATCTTTATTTTCATTAAAAAGATTATAAAAATAGTTTTTCCATCTATTTCTTATATCATCATTTACCACTAGAATTTTTTCATCATTGTCTTTGATTTTTCAAAGATTTTCAAAATTTATCGAGAGTAGGGTAGTAATTTTGCCCCTCTATTCGAATTTGCATTTTTTCTTAAAGATACGAGTAGTAATGTCTTTTTACATAGTGACAAAACTGTAAAATTACGCTTGTCCAGGAGCAATAGTGTAATTTCAAAGGTTGGTATTTCATAATTTTCATAAATTGTTAGAAGGCAAAAATGTCCTTTCACCTATTTGGGTAAAACTTGTTTTAACTTAAAATATCTGGACTTTTTGGTAAATTTACCCGTGATAGACTGTAATTATCAAACCATCTAGGGAAAAACAAACTTTTCAGTCGGGTGCTCGAGGCGACCTTGTGCCAACTTTCGACCTTCCACTGGCCTTTGGCCTTGTGGTCTTTCTGTCGGTCTTTGCTCCCTAGTTATTTTCTCGACTGTCTTAGGCCACCTTTGGTGGTTTTCGACAAACAATTTTGACTACGACAATTTATCGATAGACTCTGGTCACTTGAGGAATGACTCCAACTGTCTGTCTTGGTTTTTGCGGCAATCACAAGTATATTTTATTCAACCTCGCTCTAATATCAATGTTGATTCTTTCTTTCAACCGGATCCTCTCGGAGTCGTGAGTGCCATTTGTAGTGTCCCATATTTTCACAGTTGAAACATATTACCCGAAAAATAGACTCGTATGATTTCTTGAAAAACTCACCACCCTTCTTATTACTTTACTAAACTTTTATTTGTTTTTTTTATTCTGATTGTTTCTAGAGCTTGACTCTAAATCATCTTCAACAACTAATAATTTTTCTCTTTTATTCTTATTCATATATTCTTATTCAATTGCTAGTTTTAGAGAAGGTTTAGAAAGGTTAAAGTCTGACCCAAGTCTAAGAGTTGTGATTATCATATTCAACTACGTTATCCCCTTCTTTTATTTCATAGGAATCATGTTTCTAAAGGAGTAGTTAAACATGAAGTTTAGCTGTAATGTCATATTTTGTTGTTAAAGAGTCAAACAACTCTTTAGTGGTCTCGAATTCTTGAAACACCATAATTAAGTCATCCTCCATATATGTTAACATGATAGTCTTGACTATAGTACATCCTTAAAAATGTCTTATATTTTTCTTTTTCATCATCTGTTGCAATTGGCGTAAGGGTAAAATAGTTTTCCTAAAAACATAATCAATACCCTATAAAGTTAAGGCCAACAAAAATCTTCTTTTCCACGTTTGAAAATTTAAGCCATTTAGTTTTTTAGTCTTTGACAATTCAAAAACACACATTATAGAAGTCAATTGTAATAATTTGGCAAAGATAACAATAAGAGGGTCTGAATATTTCAAATGAAAAACCAAAAACAAGCAACATATAATAAACAATAAGATATTTTCTAATAAACAAGTAATAAAACATAGTCAGGTATTATATTGCAATATCTAAAATATCTAGGTATTGAAATGTTGTAAATATTTTTAGACGCCTATCAACAATTTCAAATAAAATATAGGTGCCATTTTGGAAATAGGTGAAATATAAACAGATTTAGTAATTTCAGTACAAGTTCGGGGACAACAACCATCCCACCCCTCTCTTCGTTTCTTGATGTTCTGAGGCGACCTCATAGAAGGCAGCTTTCAAGTGTCTTTCCACAACTGAGAGTTCTCTATTTATTTACCCTCTTTTTTATATAGAAATTATAAAAATTATACCCAAAAACATTTCAAATATACAAAGTTTTTGACAATTAAATATTTCATGTACCCAAAAAACTGTTACTTGATTGTTAGACTAGGTAGAATGCTACTTATTTTATGCTTCAATCTACTATCAAATATGAGGATATCTTTGCTCATTTGAAGATACATGATTCACAGTATAAGGTTTTTATGTGATAATGAATGTGATAATAAAGCATATAAGTAAGAAGTTGAAATTATTTTGTCAAATATATACATTTGTCAAAATGGATTAATGATTCAAATCCTATGATATGACCACTTGTATGATAGAAAAGCTTACAGAGGCGCTATTCATGATATTTTTTGGGTGTTGTTGTTGACTTGGATCTAGATACAAGATGAAGGTTATGCAATTTAATTTTAAGTTGATTTCTAGTGATCATAAGGCTGAGATAGAAGTTGACGAAATTCAAAATTATTGTTATTTTCTTACAAGAGTATAAGGTGAGAGATGACAATGAAAGAGAGAGATATAAGGTTGATTGTGTTTCTATGAGAATGGAGAACAACTCAAATTCAGAAGTCATTGGAGATGGAGAGATTGATATGGATAGTAAGAGATGTTATTGCTATTCATATTTTTATTATAGCATATGAGTATGCCTTTAGTACAAGTGGGAGGTAGATAAGTCCTCATCGAAGTACACTTCACCCAAAGACATTGGAAGCCTTGATTTCGGCTCAAAATTGGACGTGGGCATATATTAAAGGTATTGATAGTTTTAATATATAAAATTCTTTTGCTTTGAAATTTTTAGACATTTTAGTTATTATAAGTGCAATGTTTTACACATGTATGTACATGTGAACCTTTACCAATGTATGATTCTAAACTTTTGTGCATTGATAATGAGGAAGCTAATGATGATGATAAAAATAATTCTCAATCGCCTACCATTGATGTTCAAAATATTTCACTTTTATTATGGAGTGATTTTACTTCTCATATTTTAACTTGAATGTTATTTTACTATAGGTTGCAGAGAGTTCCAAAAGCCAAAAGTGAAGAAATTTTTTTAGTCTCATGTCATTTGGCATTATCTCACAGTGGTATTGTTGGTTATATACACATATTCATGTGATGCTTGGCTTGCTTATGCTAATATCCTATATTTATCAATTTATTGGTTTTGATGCCTATGGCTTCACTTGTTCTAGCAAACTTCTACGAAATTCCATGTGCATTTAATACAGAATTAATTTATTCTAAGCAAGACAATATTGGACTGGAGGTCGTTTGAATTGCTCACACTATTGGCTGGACTTCTCTCTAATCCGAAGATTGAAACATCGGTCCTAGCAACAATGTGACTTTTCTTTTATCTTACTTTTGGTGTTAGAAAATATAACAATATAAGGAACTTCAAGAATAATGCAGGAATCTGATGTTAGAAAACATCTCGAGGTTGTAATGGTTACTAACCTTTCTACTTGAATAGCATAAATGATATCATAATATCCTCAAAACTTCTTGGCATTTTCAATTCTTGGTAGTTGCACTCGGAGTAGATGTATTAGAAGATTGGGAATATCTAGGAGAATAGGCAGAGAAGAATAGAGAGGGGAGGGGAATGAGATGCTTACAAGAATATCTGTCGATGAGTTTTGTGTGAGCTCCACTTATTATAAGCTTTTATCAACTATTCCATATGAGGTAAGGTGATTATATAACTGTGAAAATTTGTTCCTTACTTCTTTACTGTCTCACATATATGTTATACAATAAAGATAATGATGTGCTTGGTGGGTTTGTTAAATGTTGGAACCCTTCTTCCAAGAAAATTGGTAGAATATTTGAAAATTTTCTATAGTAGTGGTAGAGTGACTTAGTTGTTGTTGTAGTGGTAGAGTGGCTGAAATTGAAACAAAGAAGTGATCTACAAAGAAGTGATCTTTATTGGTTTGGCTCAACAAAAGATACATAATATTAATGACACACGATCTTAGATGTATTGAAATGATATCAAGTAAACAAAAAAAGTAGAGTCTAAACATAAACCGAGCTTGCATAAGCTTGTATAAGAGAATGACTAACATAAACCAAGCTTGTAAGCACCAAGTAGCGAAGATTTGTGCTTCTAGCCTAGTAGTTCATGGCAAAGAGTAAATGAAGTCTTATGGTTTCATGGGATTCAAGGGAGACTGCTACAATGTTTGAGAATACACTTTTTTATTTTAAAATAGCTGCTTAAGATGGTGTGCTAGAAAAAAACTGCA